>JAJOZX010000878.1:610000-702500 GCA_023014485.1 Bathynomus jamesi | reverse complement strand
CATTATTCCAATCAATACAATGGGATAACTCTGACAAATGGACAAAAAGGGCACTGGACAACTGTCCCGTTCTAACGGAATATTGATGCTGTTTTACACGCGTTTGCAAATCCTTTCCCGTCTGACCTATGTAAAAGGAATCACATGCTTACACCCAATTTTATAGATAATGCCTAAATTATTGGTAGGGCTATTTTTTACTATGATGTTTTTCACAATATTGTTATATGAAAAAACTACACTGATATCCAAAAGTTTAAGTACATTAGCAATGCCTAAGAAGCCCGGGAAAAATGGAAGTACTAAAATATTCTTTGACAAGGTGCGAGTGTTATTATTCACACGATAGAAGGTTCGTTTAGCCTTATTAAGACAAGATTCCATGAACGCAGATGGGTAACACAACTCACTTCCATACCGTTGATATTTTCCAATTCGGCATCGATGTATTCCGGACTGGCGATCCTAAGAGCGCGGAGAAACATTGAGGAAAATATGGCCTTTTAATAGAGGTGTCATGTCCAGAGTAAAAGTGTACGTAGGACAAAAAAAAAAAAAAAAAAAAAAAACAATTTGTCCTACGTACACTTTTACTCTGGACATGACACCTCTATTAAAAAGGCCATATTTTCCTCAATGTTTCTCCGCGCTCTTAGGATCGCCAGTCCGGAATACATCGATGCCGAATTGGAAAATATCAACGGTATTGGAAGTGAGTTGTGTAACCCATCTGCGTTCATGGAATCTTGTCTTAATAAGGCTAAACGAACCTTCTATCGTGTGAATAATAACACTCGCACCTTGTCAAAGAATATTTTAGTACTTCCATTTTTCCCGGGCTTCTTAGGCATTGCTAATGTACTTAAACTTTTGGATATCAGTGTAGTTTTTTCATATAACAATATTGTGAAAAACATCATAGTAAAAAATAGCCCTACCAATAATTTAGGCATTATCTATAAAATTGGGTGTAAGCAATGTGATTCCTTTTACATAGGTCAGACGGGAAAGGATTTGCAAACGCGTGTAAAACAGCATCAATATTCCGTTAGAACGGGACAGTTGTCCAGTGCCCTTTTGTCCATTTGTCAGAGTTATCCCATTGTATTGATTGGAATAATGTTTCAGTTTTGTTTCACTCTAGCAACATTGTTAATAGAAATATTCTTGAGTCGGCTATAATTCAACTTACAAATAACCTTAACATGAGTAAAGGTCTGTTTCAACTTGATCCCGTTGCTCTGAATTCCTTCAGAATGGATTTAAACAAAAAGGGCAGGTTGTTAAATCTTTGGTAAAAAATTTGTTTTTGTCTGTTGTTTCCCTTACAATTTTATTTTTCAATTTTTTGCTGTATGCGTGTATGTGTATGTATGTATGTGTATGTGCGTATGTGTGTGGTCATTGCAGTTAAATGTGTTTGTATGTATATGTGTGTATATGTATGTATGTATGTGTGTATATGTATGTATGTATGTATGTATGCAGTTAAATATATATATATATATATGTATATGTGTATGTACCTTACCTTACCTTACAACCTCACAAAGGTTCTGCGGGATGATTTCTCATTTCGTGAAGGTCAAGCTTGTATATATATATATATATATATATGTGTGTGTGTGTGTGTGTGTTTGTATATATGTGTGTATATGTATATATATATTTGGGTATGCGGGTATACATGTGTACGTGTATTATTTGTAATTTTTTCAATTTATATTTATTTTTATTTCTTTATTCTTTTGCGACCTACCGTTTTCTCAGACAATAATTATAAAAACAAATTTGGTAATTTTTTTTTCCCTTATGCATATATATATATATATATATTCTGTATATATTGCGTTTATATTTCGTATATATACCGTATATATGTTGTATATATATTTTATTGTTCTTTATATATCATCTAGGCATCATTTTGTTTTCCAATTTATATTTACTTGTACTTTTTTATTCGTTTGTGACTAAATATGCATATGTGGTAATTTTTCCCTTATAAATTGGTGTGCCTATCTTAAATTTATCTTTCAATTTTTTATTTTTTAATAATTAATTTTTTTTTTTTTTTTTTTGTGACATATATATCAATTTGGCAGCATCTATTAAATCGATTGTAAAACTTCCCTCTTGAGCTTGAATTGGTAGACTCCACTTACAATATTTATTTATTTTTATTTCTTTATTCTTTTGTGACCTGTTCCATAAAAAAGCCATTTGAATTTATATTGAAGGTCGGCCAAAGTGCTAAAAGTGTCTTTATATATATATATATATATATATATATATATATATATATATATATATATATGTATTATATATATATATATGTGTGTATATATATTTATGGGTTTTTTTATTTGCCTGTTTATTTCTTTATGATTATTTAGGCTGTGACATATATATCACTAAGGCACTATTTTGTAATTAATTTTTTCTCAATTTATATTTATATTTATTTTTATTTCTTTATTCTTCTGTGACCATATAAATGTTGGCTCCTCCCACAATTTTTTTCTATGCTTACTATATATATGTATATATGTATATATATATATATATATATATGTATATATATGTATATATGTATGTATGTATGTTTTTTTGTAACCTATATATTGCCTTGATCTGTCCTTTCACTCCAGTGTTCCTGAGGATGTCATTAGACGAAAGCGCTGAGCACCCCTTTGTGTTTCTTTTTTCCTTCGTGGTTTTATTCATCATATATATATATATATATATTATATATATATATATTAGGGATGAAACGGGTAGCTATTTTACCGGGTAATCGGGTTCGGGTACCCGAAGTGAAATACCCGATCGGGTCTTGCAACATTATCATTAAAATTAAATTTAAATTAAAACAACAGCCATTTTCGGAACATAATACTTTATTCTACTACGCACATACAAAAACTTAAGCATAATACTGAATGTTACACACCGCAATATGCAAATACAGGTAATTTTTCACAATTTTACGCCATTTGTTTTATAAATAAAAAAAATTATAAACAAGAAATGGATGTAGTATGTGGAGTATTTTCACGACTTTCGACGGCTTTTCACGACTGCTTTAAAGGAGTCGCGAAGAAAGCCCCGTGTACATAGATTTTTACTACCCAATTTTTGAGCAATTACCCGATCAGGTACCCGTTTTATCCCTGATATATATATATATATATATATATATATATATATATATATATATATATATATATGAAAAATTATTTCACGAAAGTGACACGTGAAAAGTATTATGATGAATAAAACCACGAAGGAAAAAGAAACACAAAGGGTGCTCAAGCGCTTTCGTCTAATGACATCCTCAGGAACACTGGAGTGAAAGGACAGATCAAGGCAATATATAGGTTACAAAAATAAACATACATACATACATATTCACATATATATATACATTATATATATATACATATATATATATATATATAAATATATACATATATAGTAAGCATAGAAAAAATTGTGGAGGAGCCAACATTTATATGGTCACAGAAGAATAAAGAAATAAAAATAAATATAAATATAAATTGAGAAAAAATTAATTACAAAATAGTGCCTTAGTGATATATATGTCACAGCCTAAATAATCATAAAGAAATAAACAGGCAAATAAAAAAAAACCATAAATACATATACATACCTATATATATATATATACATATATATACACATATATATATACATATATATATATATATAAGACACTTTTAGCACTTTGGCCGACCTTCATATAAATTCAAATGGCTTTTTTATGGAACAGGTCACAAAAAAATAAAGAAATAAAAATAAATATAAATATTGTAAGTGGAGTCAACCAATTCAAGCTCAAGAGGAGGTTTTACAATCGATTTAATAGATGCTGCCAAATTGATATATATGTCACATTATTAAAAAATAAAAATTGAAAGATAAATTTTAAGAGAGGCACACCAATTTATAAGGGAAAAATTACCACATATGCATATTATAGTCACAAACGAATACAAAAATACAAGTAAATATAAATTGGAAAACAAAATGATCCCAAGATGATATATAAAGAACAATAAAATATATATACAACATATTTACGGTATATATACGAAATATAAACGCAATATATACAGAATATATATATATATATATATATATATGCATAAGGGAAAAAATTACCAAATTTGTTTTTATAATTATTGTCTGAGAAAACGGTAGGTCGCAAAAGAATAAAGAAATAAAAATAAATATAACTTGAAAAAATTACAAATAATACACGTACACATATATACCCGCATACCCAAATATATATATACATATACACACATATATACAAACACACACACAAAACACACACTATATATATATATATATATACAAGCTTGACCTTCACGAAATGAGAATCATCCCGCAGAACCTTTGTGAGGTTGTAAGGTAAGATAAGGTACATACACATATACATATATATATATATATATTTAACTGCATACATACTACATACATACATATACACACATACATACATACATATACACACATATACAACAAACACATTTAACTGCAATGACCACACACATACGCACATACACATACATACCTACACATACACTCATACAGCAAAAAATTGAAAAATAAAATTGTAAGGGAAACAACAGACAAAAACAAATTTTTTACCAAAGATTTAACAACCTGCCCTTTTTGTTTAAATCCATCTGAAGGAATTCAGAGCAACAGGATCAAGTTGAAACAGACCTTTACTCATGTTAAGGTTATTTGTAAGTTGAATTATAGCCGACTCAAGAATATTTCTATTAACAATGTTGCTAGAGTGAAACAAAACTGAAACATTATTCCAATCAATACAATGGGATAACTCTGACAAATGGACAAAAAGGGCACTGGACAACTGTCCCGTTCTAACGGAATATTGATGCTGTTTTACACGCGTTTGCAAATCCTTTCCCGTCTGACCTATGTAAAAGGAATCACATTGCTTACACCCAATTTTATAGATAATGCCTAAATTATTGGTAGGGCTATTTTTTACTATGATGTTTTTCACAATATTGTTATATGAAAAAACTACACTGATATCCAAAAGTTTAAGTACATTAGCAATGCCTAAGAAGCCCAGGAAAAATGGAAGTACTAAAATATTCTTTGACAAGGTGCGAGTGTTATTATTCACACGATAGAAGGTTCGTTTAGCCTTATTAAGACAAGATTCCATGAACGCAGATGGGTAACACAACTCACTTCCAATACCGTTGATATTTTCCAATTCGGCATCGATGTATTCAGGACTGGCGATCCTAAGAGCGCGGAGAAACATGAGGAAAATATGGCCTTTTTAATAGGGGTGTCATGTCCAGAGTAAAAGTGTACGTAGGACAAATTGTTTGTTTTTTTCCGATATATACTAAACTTAAAACCCGGGCTATCCCTATGAACACGCACATCCAAAATGAGGATGTCATTAGACGAAAGCGCTTGAGCACCCCTTTGTGTTTCTTTTTCCTTCGTGGTTTTATTCATCATATATAGATATATATATATATATATATATATATATAAAATGTACTATGATGTACGATGTCAGAGCTTTCCAAACTTTTAACGTTGGCGTCAAACTATTTAAGCATAACAATTTTCACGACACATTAATTAATTTTTGTTATCAAATATCAAATATCAGATATCAGATAATTTTTCAGTAGGTGGTTTATCTTGTAGCCGATTTGTTGATAGAAAAATCAAAATTTTCAAAATACAAAAAACACTAATGTGTCGCGACACACCAGTTTGGAAAGCTCTGTACTATGTACTAACTATGATATACTATACACAGACTTTGTTAAAGCGTTCGACAAGTGTGACCATGAAATCATAATACATAAACTGAAATATATGGGAATAACAGGAAAAGTAGGGAAATGGATATATAATTTCCTTAGTCAGCGGCGGCAAGTCGTTACAGTATCTTCATCAAAATCAGAGGTCCTCAGCTCAATACCACAAGGAACAGTATTAGCTCCACTACTCTTCATAATCATGCTAACTGACATAGATGAGGACATTACCAGAGACAGCACAGTAACATCCTTTGCGGATGACACAAAGATTAGTAGAAAAAAAGAAACCCAGAAGATATAGGATCTCTACAAACCGATATAAACAGAATCTACAAGTGGACTGAAGACAACAATATGAAGCTTAACACCGAGAAATTTCAGCTGTTACGATACGGAAAAAGAGAAGACCTAAAATCCATAGGATATTATACCCCAAATGGACAGGAAATTCAAAGAAATTCTAGAGCAAAACATTTAGGGGTTGTAATGACAGATGATACGAAATTTGAAACACAAAATAAGATAGCAGTAAACAGAGCAAAGAGAATAACTGGGCAGATATTGAGAACCTTTAAACGAAGCGATAGGAATGTAATGATTCCTCGACTGAAAACCCTGATCATACCCAAATTGGAATACTGCTCGGTCCTAACATCCCCATATAAAAAAAAAGGCATAGACAGCTGGAAGGGATCCAGAGAAGCTTCACAGCCAAGATCAACGGGTGCAAAGAACTAAATTACTGGTAAAGGTTACGCGAACTAGACCTATATTCAGTGGAAAGGAGAAGAGAGATACACCATCATTTACACTTGCAAAATAATGGAGAAACTAGTCCTAATCTTACTCTGAACCCTATAACTCCCCAAACAACGGTGGAAAGTAGAAACGGCAGACTGTGTCGTAGTCCCAAATTAAAGGCGAGACAGGGAACATCCTTAACCCTGAAAGAAAATAGTTTTGTGGTGAGAGGACCAAAAGTGTTTAATCAGTTGCCCAAAGACCTAAGAAACACGAAGGGAGTTGCAGTGGACATCTTCAAAAGAAGATTAGATGCCTGGTTCAGAACAATCCCCGATAAGCCGGGCGTACCTGGCTATGTGAAGTGGAGAGCATAAGAAACCAACTCACTATTCACCAGGCCAACTCGAGAGGAGGGGCGACAAGCTTGACCTTCGCGAAATGAGGAATCATTGCGCGGAACCTTTGTAAGGTTGTAAGGTTATATATTATATATATATATATATATATATATATATATAACGGCGCCTCGGTGGTGTAGTGGTTAGCGTCGCTGACTACGAATCCATCGGCCCCGGGTTCGAGACCCGACGGCAGCCGCGCGCAACAAAACCCAGCTGTTCATCCTTCCACACAATAAAAGAAAGTGGTTGGTAGATAACTGGGTACCCTAAGTGGCCTAGTGGTTAAGACGCTGGGCTGCTCGGGGCGTGGTTCGGATTCCACGTTAAACTGTAGGTCTAAGGTGGAGTGAAAAGCTTAACCTTCGTCAGAATGAACAATTTGGGCACAAGCTAACCAAAGGTGTATATATATATATATATATATATATATATATATATATATATATATATATATATATATCCTTTCAGAATAGAAGGAAAAACATCTAAGAATTTTTGTCACTTTCACGGAAAGTCGGTTACAAATTATGAATTCTCCAGTCAGGGATCAAAAAAAGTGAGTTACAGATTATGAATTGGTAAATCAGGGACCGCATTTCACTAATTCTAAAGGCTGACCAATCAGAAGAAGGAAAATATTTTTATAACCGAAATGCAATAATACTTTATTCACTGGAATATGTTGCTACTTTTTTTATTCATTATCTTCTTAATTTTCATCTTTCTCGTTCTGTAAATATCCCCTTTCCAAATTTTGCCAAATTCTTCCATTATTTCCTGATTGAATGCCTTTTCTTTGTTTTGTTCATTTTGTAAATATGGCCTTTGTTTTCATTATTCTTCCCATATATACTTCTATACTGAAGTCCAAAATTCTTTACATTCTTTCAGCTCTATTCTTTACATCAGTGTTTCATGTTCCTTTCTGCATCTCTTCCTGACTTTACTACTCTGTTTCTCTCAAGTGAGATACCGTTTTCATTTATTTTGGTAATTCTCTTCTTAACTCTACTAACATCCTGTTCCTTTCAAACGAGAGTCCGTTTTCATTTATGAGTCGCATTAGATTAGTGTGCTGGTTGTATATTTTTGTTATTTTCACTGGGTTTATTGTGCGATATTGGCCTGTATACTAGAGATGGCATTGTTTTAGCCATCGCATTTTCTATTCAGACTGTTATTTATTCCAGTGCACCATCTGTTTCTTCTAACGCAGCTTCGTTAACTGTTCGAATTTGTGTTCATTAAGGATTATTTTATATTTATTACAATCTGTCTTTCAATCTTACAACTCTCTCTCTCTCTCTCTCTGTATGGTGAGGTCAAGCCCGGGGATTTATGAGGGGCCCCCACCGGGGGGGGATGATCTTGAACCGCTGGTGGACGTACCTTCAACTGAAAGGTGCGTCCCTGTACAGGTGGGTGACCCTCCTTCCCCGCTGGAGGGGGCTCGGGCTCCTGCGGATGTTGCCCCTTCGTTGGTGAGGGGCTCTTCAACTCCCGACAGCCCTGGCTATTCGGGAAATGGATCGTGCTAAGGGGCGGTCAGAATAGGGAAGGCTCCCTCCGTGCAGTACTTTTTAATGCTAGGTCGGTAAGGAATAAGTTATGCGAGCTACGGGCGCTCTTAGCATCAGAATACCAGGATATCGTTGCTATCACCGAGTCCTGGATTCATACTGATCGTAGGGACTGCGTTGGGGAGTTCGAGATTCCCGGGTATAGAATGTTTCACAAGGATCTCACCCGTGGGGAGGGGCGAGGGGTACTGATATACGTGAGGGACACGTTGAGTCCGGTTGACTGCCAGTTTCGATCGGAACGGGAACTGCTTGGCGTCGATCTGAACGTGGGAGGGACGAACTATAGGTTAATCTTGGTGTACAGACCTCCGCATCTCCTCCTCGAGGAGGATACAGCCTTGTACACCGAACTCCGTAGCCTGCTAGGGGACAGGGTGTGTGTAGTTTTAGGAGACTTAAACTGTCGCGGCATAAACTGGGAAGACAGGACTGCAGATGCCGAGGGGAGGAGGCTAGTTGACTTTGCTAATGAGAACTTCCTGACTCAGTGGGTAAATGGGCCGACACGAGGCGAAAGCGTTCTAGACTTAGTACTCACGACCGAAGACAACCTCGTCACTAGCCTCACCGTTGACGAATCATTGGGCGGAAGTTATCACGGTCTGATTAGGTTCTGTGTCTGCGTCCCTCGGGTGAAGCATAGTAACTCGAGAGGCAGTAAGCTCGATCTACGGCGGGCGGACTTTGTTGGCCTAAGGGATAGCGTAGGTGAGATGGGGTTAGAGGTCGGCGGTGATGTTGAGCGAGTGTGGAGTGCATTTAGGGACCAGTTTATGGTGCTGCAGTCTGCTGCCATGCCCTCAAAACCGGTCAGCCCTGCTTCAACGCAGCCTAAGTGGTTTAGTCGAGACATCGCTTCGGCTATCCGAAATAGGAAAGCTGTGTATAGGAGAGCGAAGGCCAATCGTTCCCACGAGAACACTGAAGCGTATGTCCGCCTGTGCAGGGAAGTCAAGGAGAAAGTTAGGCTAACCACACGTAACGAAGAACTCCGGGTGGCAAGCCTCTGCAAGGCGAACCCTAAGGAATTCTTCAGTTATGATAATAGTAGAAAGCCCATTAGAAACATAATAGTCCCGTTAAAAGACCTAGCGGCGCGCTGCGGACCTCCGACGCGGACATCGCTAATTTGCTGAATGAGTACTTTGCGGGAGTGTTCACCAGGGAGGACACCCGCGTCATCCCCGAGCCAGGCGTCAGGCACGACGGTGCTGGCCTGGATAGTGTTCGGTGTACAGCGACAGATGTTGCCGATAGAATAGACAAACTAAACGCTCCTGGGCCGGACCAGTTCCTCCCAAGAGTCTTGCGGGAAGTGCGCGACCAGGTGGCTCCCCATCTGGCTACAGTCTTCAACAAATCGTTGGAGACGGGCCAGGTGCCTGGTGACTGGAGGGAAGCCAACGTGACCCCCATCTTTAAGAAGGGGGATCATGAAAGGCCAGGGAACTATCGTCCCATTAGTCTCACTTCGGTCGTAGGTAAATTAGGGGATAATAGCGGATAGGATCGTTGACCATTTGGATTCCTACAAGCTGCTTCGAGACTCCCAACATGGGTTTAGGCGGCATAGGTCGTGTCTCACCAACCTGCTCGAGTTTTTCCACGTCATGTGGAGTGAGTACGATAAGAGTAGGGCGAGTGATATACTTTATCTCGACTTTCAGAAAGCCTTTGATGAGGTACCTCACCGCCGGCTAATGGCCAAAGTCCGCGTGCTGGGTATCGATGGGGAAGTAGGTAGCTGGATTGGAAACTGGCTGAAGAATAGGCGGCAGAGGGTTGTAATGGTGTCCTGAAATTTCGGTTAGGTTAGGTCAAAAAAATTGCCCCCGAACTAATAATGCCCTTGAAACATTTCATTCCGCATTGAAATCATCAGTTACAAGCAGACTAAAATTTCACATTTGCAACGAGGAGACAAGCCAAGTAAAAAGAAAAAATATGAAACACTTGACTCGCGCATCAAAATACTTGCGCAAAAGTATGTTGAAAGTGATAAAATTGCCTTCTTAAAATCTGTTGCTCATAGCTTAATTTCATTTTAACTTTTCTTTTCGAGTCTCAAGACCGAATCTTCCAAGACCGAATTTTCTGAGACCGAATCTTCTTTTATGTTTTATCCAATATTTAGGGTATCTTTTTTAGTTTTAAGTTTTAAACAACAAAACAATTCCTTTAATAAATCTTTTCAAATTCTCGTTTTTGTTTTCATTATACCGGCAAAAGTGATTTAAATATTTTTTGCTATCAGAGCTCATAGATTTATTTCAATTTTCTGGGACCGAATTTTCCGAGACCGAATTTTCCTAGCACCGGTTGTAATTAAAGGAGCTAGCTCGGGTTGGGCCTCGGTCACTAGCGGGGTTCCTCTGGGTTCCGTTTTGGGGCCATTGTTTTTTATCATTTACATAAATGATATCGATGTGATCGTCAAATTCGCTGATGACACCAAGCTTGGGGCCAATGTAGGGACGCCCGAAGCGATCGACCAACTGCGTGCGGACCTACGTAGGATAGGAGAGTGGTCCGAAAAATGGCAAATGCCGTTTAACTTGGGTAAATGCAAGGTCATACACATTGGCTACGCCAATCCCAAGTCGGACTACTCCATGTTGGGGAGTAATATCGAAAAGGACGTGGGTGTGCTAATTAGCAGCGACCTTAAGTTTACCAAACAGTGCGTAGAGGTGGAAACGAAAGCCTAGAAGCTGTTGGGTTATATCAAGAGGAAATTTCGATTTCGGAACAAGGAGATTGTGCTCTCTCTGTACAATTCCCTGGCTTGGCCGCACCTGGAGTGCGCTGTGCAGTGTGCAGTTCTGGTCGCCCACCTTCAGGAAAGATATTGAGAGGCTGGAGCGAGACCAGGCGAGGGCCACAAAGTTAATCCCTTCTGTTATGCATATGGGCTACAATCGACACTTACATGCCCTGAATTTGTTTTCGCTGGAAACTCGGAGGCTGCGCGGACAACTCATCGAGGTTTTCAAGCTCTTATATGGGTTCGATGATATCGATTTTAGAAGCATGTTTAGTAAATGATAACCCAACTCGCAACAATGGTTGGAAGTTGGATTTGATTCCCCTGTGTGGGAATTACTTTACCTATAAAATCTGTGACACGTGGAACAGGCTACCTTCAGAAGTTGTCAACAGTTCCTTTGTGGATCAGTTCAAGAAAAGGTTTGATCGAATCTTGCACACTATTTGTGGATGTGTGTTACTGTTTTCTGTGATGGCTATTCGAGAAGCTAGCTGTGACAATGTGTAGGAATTCTTCCCCTGGCACCCGTTGCCATTGATACCTCTTCAGTATGAGCCGCAAAGTCTTTTGAGGTAATTCTTGTCCTTCTAACTCCTTGTATCTATCTCTCTCTCTCTCTCTCTCTCTCTCTCTCTCTCTCTCTCTCTCTCTCTCTCTCTCTCTCTCTCTCTCTCTCTCTCTCTCTCTCTCTCTCTCTCTCTCTCTCTCTCTCTCTCTCTCTCTGACGTATAGATATTTTCAAAATTATCGAAATGTGATAACTTAGAGTGGATCTGAGTTTTTGTTCGCATGTAAATATCTCGGACGGAATATACAGGGTGGTCCAAAAGTCAGGACACATAGGGGAAATAATTTGATTCACGCATTATATTAGTTTATTCATAATAAATGCTCAAACTGAGACCCATTAACCTCGATACACTTCTCAATTCTTCTGCGACATCGCTCAGTCACTTTTCTGACATTTGAGAAACCAATGTTTGTTCTCCCTTGGCTTTGCTGATAAAATTCGTCTGCGACACTTCGGTACGTGCTGTGGTGAAGTGACTTTAATTATTATTTACTTATTTATTCACTGTTGCTATTTATTTTACTCATTTTCTGAATTCTATACAAGGTAGCTATGACCGCCATGAGACTCAACACATGGATTGCATGGCGAACCATTTAGTAACAAAAAGGGACGATTTCGAATGACTACAATTTTCATTATTTTCTGACTTATTTTAATCAAGACAATAAAAATGACGGGGGAAAACGAGTGTAAGCTTATGTTTAATACCATACTGCAGAGAAAGACTTAGTCAAATAAACTGTAAATCACAAATTGCATTTAAACAATGACCTCCTAATACCCCGTAACGAGACCGGCGAACAACGCTCTTTTTAAAAATCTCGTAGACCTACACTTGATTGGCTACTTCTTTCACAACAGTAACGATTATGATCTTTGGTTCCGTTTTAAAATAATTCTTTATGATTTTTTTATATTAACACTCAGATAATTTTGTTCCCTCTTAAAATAATTGTAACAATCATTAAAAGTCGCGAAATTTAATATAATCATTATAAATCGTGAAATTTAACATAATCATTATAAACTTGATATTCGAATTCAACACACGACAGTGCTTCCTTCTTTTGTATACATGAAGACCAACTTTAGCCCTCTCATCTTTCGTTAATTTCCTATCCATGTCTTACCTGGAACAGAGAAAACAAACAGTATTAATATAAATCAATTTCCCCTATGTATCCTGACTTTCGGGTCACCCTGTACAACGTGGCTTACAGTCTCTAAATTCAAGAAGTCTCATGGATATGAAATTTATCTTCTAAATGGTCAGTATGTTTTTGTAAATGTGACACTTACTTGCGATGTTTCACTTTCATCGGACAACAAGTTTGAGGTGAAAGAGCATTTGACTTTATATTTAACTCTATGTTTGACTCCATGTTTTATGTTCTTCTTTTAGGGATATGTTATGTTCTTCTTTTAGGGATATGTTATGTTCTTCTTTTAGGATATGTTATGTTCTTCCTTTAGCTATAATTTCTTATGGAAAGTATAGCTAAATATATCCATGTCTCCATTTACTGTAAGTCCATGTGAGCTTATTATATTATTATTATATTATTGATAATAAGATCAATATTTTGATAAGTATTTAACGAGCCAATTTCTTTGTTGGCAGTGAAAACGTTTGTTAAGGAATTATTAATATTATTAATTAATAATGCTGTTTCCACCATTCCGGATTGGCTTTCTTTTAAAAACTTTGTGCTAATAAGAACAGATCAGCTATCCGTAGAACTCTATTTTGAGGGGGGGTTTAAGTGCAATAATTTGGTTAGGAGTCATATTTTCATCCTTAGAGCGTCATTTCAGTTTTCCTTGATCGAGATTAAAAAAATAAAGATTTTTTTTAGTCTGACATTTCATAACTTTCTTCGCTTGGTAATTCATTTTGTCTCTTCTTCATTTTCATTGCATGTGTTGTGTTTGACCATCTTCTCTGATAATCTGCATAATTATCTAGTTATCCGCTTCACTTTGTTTTATCGGTGGTACATTAATCTTAAAATGAAGCATAATTCCAAAATTTTGGTTTTCGGAGGCAGCCATACCCGAGCATTGGGTTTAGCCGCATTCGTACTGTGATTATCAACCTTTGGTTAGTAATTCTCTGTTTTACACTTCTTGCAATCACTCTTCCTAACTTGGCTAATGAAATTATACCCTAACATAATTAGGCCTACGTGACTGCAGAGTCTGAAGTAATCAAAAATTGAACTTTGCAGTCACGGGAACGGTGAAGAAGTAGATTCTAATTTTGAAATTTAATTTCTAAGAAATTGAGTATCAAATAATGTAACTCCATATTGTAATTCATTTCAGTCGCATAAACTTGGGTTACTTATAAAAATTAAAAGATAATAATAAACGGTGGGAGAGAAATTAATGAATACATTAGTGAGGGAGTAAATAGATGCCGAGTTACAGCATGATTCACGGGACTATATTTACTTCCATCCTCATCATTGATTTTCTGGGAGACACGCAGAGTGATGGCTACGTCGTGGCCTTTGTCGTAGCACCACTTACCGTCGATCAACGAAGTTAAACGATATTGGGTCTACAGGGTGTCCCGTAAGTCTGGACCCATAGGGAAAAATAATAAAATTACAAAATAGTCCAAAAATTTATTACATAATCTGTTCAAAGTGTCCGCCGTTGTGTCGCACACATAGTTGAAGACGCAATCTCCACTGCGACAGCACTTTCTGAATCACAGTCGCAGAAATTTCTTGACACGCCTCCACAATGCGTGCTTTAAGGTGGAAAATGTTCTGAAGTTTGACCTCGTACACTTTGGCTTTCAAGTGGCCCCACAAATAAAACTCCAGCGGAGTAAGATCATAATAAAAAAATAATAAAAATAATAATAAAAATAATAAAAAAATATATTATAAATAAATTTTTGGACTATTTTGTAATTTTATTATTTTTCCCTATGGGTCCAGACTTACGGGACACCCTGTAGGTTGCAGTCGGATGGGGACCATTCTCCGTGTCCATATTACATAGCGACCCATGGTTAGGATTCCTCGTAAAGCTGTAAATTCCCTTCGTCGTATGACCTTAGATGCAGCGAAGGAAGTTAAAGAACCCCATCAAACAACCCAGAGTGATGCCATTTGAAAGCCGAAGACATTTTCCCTCTGCATAGTTCCGTGAACAATACGTAATCTGTCAGCAAATGCAAAAACTTAAATGGCGCGTTAATATATACTCAAACGGGCTTTTACATAATGGTTACGGGGATGATGACGACAATGATGACGGTAACTCAGAATTTATCCCATACTCCGCTTCGGCCTTAATTCGGTCTTTGGCTCGCAAAAATTTACATATTCACAATTTAAAATCTAATACGTAATGTTTCGAAAATTGTGGAAAGTTACTCTGTGAACACAGATGTCTAAAGTGTTAGCAAAAGCTGTACTTATGTGTCTATGTTTTATTTCGAGCATAACGTTTCTTATATTCTTTCTTACTGATTCAATAGTTATGAGAAGAAAGAGGTTCCAACTTTGAATCCATCCATGTCATATGGATGGTTTTCCTTAGGGTAAAAAGCAAGTAACTTGCCTTTCAATATTCTTTCAAGACATTTACTGATGTGAGATTTGCATTTTTTTTTATAAATTTACGAGTATTTCTGCTTCAAAAGAAAGCAATATCAGTAAATTTTTTTTTAATGAATGTGAAATCATCTTTATAAGTGACATTCTTTGCAAATATTAAAAAAAAAACAGTCAACTTCAGTGAATTTGAAAACAGTACGAATATATGTAAAAAAAAATCCTGTATTCCTTTGACAAGTTTTTTTTTTATTTTTGAGAAAACTTCGTAAAATGAGTTTTGTGAGAAAAATATTTATTTAAACAATAAAAAAAAAAAATGAGGGGAAAAATGAGGGAAAATGGAAAATGAAATAAAATCGTGAATAAAGTATCCAAACAAATGAAATATGTTTTTGGTTCATACCAAAAGTTCCACATAGTGAGGATGATGATGATGATGGCCGGGAACTGGCACAGCGCTCAGGCCAGAGGAACGCTGCCTGTTGCGCTAACTCCTGGATTATTATTAAAAAGCATTATATCGGGAGTCGAACCCTCGACTTCAGTGTCTTCATTTCCCTTATAAGGAAACGGTGTTATACCAACTGAGTTACGACAGACTCGCGAAAGAGAAGTATGAAAAATTATTTTAACGGAATCTCATAATCATTTTTAAAATTAGTCTAACTTACAAATGTTTTGCTGTACATGACAACCTCAGCATGATTCAAGTCACCAACTATATATATATATATATATATTATATATATATATATATATATATATATATATATATGTAAAGAACGACGCTTGTGTAGAAGAGCGTTCCGCACAAGATGAGGAGAGAGAACGAACAAATGAAAAATGAGGTACCACCCGAGAATCGAACCCGGATCATCCGATTGCCGGTCAGATATGCTATCCACTACACCATGGACCTCGATTAATCAGAAGTCGTAATTCTCCTACATACGAGCAGAAACCAATGCCCTGAGGGGGCACCTTCACATGCCGTACATATATACATTTTAACTGCAAACAACACACAGTATAATTAATGTAAAGAACGACGCTTGTGTAGAAGAGCGTTCCGCACAAGATTTCATTTGTTTGGATACTTTCTTTGATTTTATTTCATTTTCCATTTTCCCTCATTTTTTCCCCTCATTTTTTCTTATATTGTTTAAGTAAATATTTTATGGGTAGCCTAGTGTGTTTAAGACGCTATGCTACAAATCTGAAGTACGCGTATTCGAGTCCCGGCTTGTGATTTCAGATTTCAGCGATGAAGGTGTTTCCTTTGCGTGTTCTTTGAGGGGTCGTGGTTCGAAGGATTCCACGTTAAAATGCAGGTTCAATCACTAAATCGTATCCGTTGCGTCTAATTTAAAAATGAGAACAGGAATGAGTCTAAATGTACTTTGAATGTGGAGTATTAAGAGGGTATTTTTACTTGGTTGAAGGAATATTGAAAGGAATGTGAAAGGTTTTCTGTAATCCATTAAAGTATTTTTTTTTTTTCAGAGGGGTGAGGAATGAGGGGAGTGGGTGGGGGTCTACATTTGCAAAGACTCTTCTTGTCAACAAGCGTACCGTTTTCTATACTTTCGAACTACCTGTGATATTCTAATGGGATGAGGCAACAAGCTTGACCTTTCATCTAGGCTAAATAAACGATTCAAGCGAAACTATTGACAAAAGCATATATATATATATGCAGTGGCGACTCGTGGTATAAATGTATGGGGGTGCGATTTCATAAAATTTATAATTTTTCGAATTGTAGTACATAAACAATCACATGGTGCTTCCGTACGGTACTTATATGTCAAAAGAAGCCATAAATTTGTATTAAAATTTTTTTTAATAAAATATAAAAATAATTATTGGCCAAACGTTTCGGTCCACTCAGGGGCCATCTTCAGTGATTAAATAGAAACATCTAAAAAACAATCATAAAACTAAAGTAAATACAAATGTCATAAATATACTGTACAATAATAAAATATAATACAAAAAAGTTAAAAAAGTTAAAAAGTTAAGAAAAACTATCTGGATTATAAGACAAAATAAAAGAAAATAAAGCAAAAAACTAAAATCTCCCCTGGTTCTATTTTAATGTATATACCAAATATAGTGCAGATTACCCTAGCCGTTTAGGCGTGTATAAACGAATATAGAACATCAGATATTAAACATTATCATCCTCTGCATATATATATATATATATATATATATATATATATATATATATATATATATATATATATATACAACACATACATACATATATATATATATATATATATATATATAATGCCTTTAAAGAACAATGAAAAGATCCAGTCTCTTGATAGCAAGAAAAATATTTATTTTAGTTGGATAAAAGTTGTTGAAAAGAAACAGTTATCACTTACCGTCTCTCAAAACGTGCCTCGCAGAGCAGATTTTTCGTCTTGATCTTTTGTAACATGTTTAGCGAAATGTTTTGAACAGTGTGTGTTTTGTATAACGTTGGAGTGTTCCATCTAAATTTTAACATTCATACATCTACAATGTTGTCTGTTATTATTGTTGTTTTAAGGGGCTGGATTGGGGGGGGGGGGAGCGATAATCATTCAGGAGGGCTAGAAATTGGCACACCGCTCTGGACAGACTATATACAGAGGGTTAACAAAAGTAAATAGAGACCACGATTATTGTCTTCAAGAACACATGGCAATGGAATGTCAGAACGTATGTAAACTTTACATGAAGTAAAAGGAAAAGCAACACGATTAGACTAGACCAGCGCTGTCCAACTTGCGGCCCGCGTAATGGACGTTTGCCAAATTTAATTTCTGAATTTCTTCCCTATTTTGTCAGTTCTAGTAGGGAGAACAACATTCAGCGGGTTCCTAAGTCGTATTAACCAACAGTGTATGATTATAGGCAACATCTTGGCCGCGCTTTATAGAAGTTGGACAGCACTGGACTAGACCATATTCTTGAGATTTTCCATGAAGGGGCATTTTTGAGTAGAAGTTGGTATCCAGTATTTTTAGACTAATTGAAGGGTGCTGAATCTAGAAAAACAGGATACCAAGCTGAAATTTTGTTTTTTCATGTTGAGAATTGAATAAGAAAATGACTCCGAAAATAGCTCAAATTCGAATATTGTAGTGTTTAGAACAAGTAATAAAATCAGTCTTAGTACTGAAAATCCTTAACAATATGAGGTATAAGGCATCCCAATATGTAAAGGCAGTTTCAATAATAATTCTTTTATTACGAAACATTGTAACTGGCGTCGCCTCTGCAAAATGGAATGTCTGCTGGGAATGAGGAGCGAATGCTGTGCGCTGATTGGCCGTAGGAATGCTGTGAAATGACAGGTGCAGAGAAATTGTGTTGGAATTTTCAGTTGGTTTCTTGAGGTGTAGAGCGACATGTGTGATGTATTTGATAGTGGATTACTGTTAATTGCGTGTGAATGATATTTGCCCCTGGTATGTGATTAATTATTCTCTTATTCTCATAATACTGCCCATATTCTTAATATTATAATTTAAATAAATAAATATTATAATTTAAATAATCATTATAATTTAATAATTTATTATTACAGCAAAAGATCTTGCAAATGACAAAATACAAGAGTCGTTACTTCAAGCCAAAGAACTTGGGAAACAACAACTGAACGCATTTTTGAATGATAGACTCATAGTTCATTCAGGGACACAGGCACCTCATTCGATATACGATACCATAAAGAAAAACCAACCCCAAACATTTAGAAACCTCTATGATGTACAATACAGCACGGAAAAGAACAAGAAAATTGTGCTCAAAGCAGATCAACATTTTCTGCAACGTCTTGTGACCTCATATGCAGCTGGACGTACAGTGGACTTAGAAAATATTTTGAAACATGAACTTTTACCTGTTCCTCTTGCTTTGGTAGAAATGAATGGCAATTTGAGAACAGGAAACAAAGCAATGCTGGCCGAAATTTTGACTTCAGACATTGAGTGTCCCGAAACACTAGATCTCAACAACAGCTCTGCATGTCTACTGATAGATGGACAAGACTTTCGATTGGAAAGCCAGGCTGTGCCAAGACGTTTGGAGATTTAGCAGATATGTTCACAAGGTCAATCATCCAGTCAGGAATGGCATATAAACGTATAGATGTCATTTTTGACAGATACCGAGAAGAATCTATAAAAGCAGGACCACGCAACAGACGTACGAAGACTACTTGACCAATCCGACGCGTAATTGATGGCCGAGAGGTACCGCTACCAAAATCATGGATGAATTTCATTGCCTTACCAGAAAACAAGGCAAATTGGCTTACTTTCTCCCTGAGGAACTTCTGTTACATGCTCCGAGAGACAAGGAGATAATAGTTGCCGGCGGTTTCGAAGATGAGCAGGATGTTAGGTCTTCTCGTGGCACAACAAATCTGAACCCCATAAGAGCGGCACATGAGGAAGCAGATATCCGGATTGTTTTGCATGTGATCAACTGTCATTTTGACAACATCGTGGTGTCTGCAAGAGAGACAGATGTCCTTTTACTCTTGGTGTCACATTTTGCAAAAATACATTGTGACAATCTTTGGATGATGGCCGGAACAGCCAAAAGAAGGAAGTACATCCCTGTCCGTGCAGTCTATGATAACCTTCCACCAAATTCACTGGAATCTCTTCTTCCATTTCATGCCCTGACAGGGTGTGACACCACATCTCATATTTCTGGGCACACAAAACAGACAGCATAGAAAGTATTTCTGCAGCATCACCAGCTTCTGCTTGGCTTGGGAGTAGGAAATTTAACACCAAATCAACTGAAGTCAGCAGAAACGTTCATGTGCAGAATTTATGGTGTTGAGTGTGTTGATGCCGCACGCAAAATTATGTTTGAAAAGTCCTGCAAACCAGAAATGATGCCCCCCACAAGTGATTCCTGTAAATATCATATGCAGCATGTGCATTATCAGTGTACACTTTGGAAAAATGCTCACCGCCCATTTCCACAACTTCCCGAAGTCACTGAGATGGGATGGAGACGAAACAACTCGGGATTGCGGCCCATACTGATGACACTTGATCCGATCCTTGAGGCTTGTGTTGAGCTTGTGTCTTGCTCTTGTCTTGCTAGGTGTCGAACCATGCATTGCAAATGAGGAAAAACTAAACTTCCATGTACTACAGCTTGTGGATGTAGGAAGGCAACTGGGCAGGATGGCTGTCTTAACGACAGTACATAAAGTAACAGTGCTTCTCAATCTACTTAAGTTTACAACGGTTTTGTGCAATATATGTAGCATGTTGTACTTTTAAATATAATTTTCGGTATATATCCCAGTTATTTTATTGTTTCTATAGACCACAGTCATAAATCATGCGTCTAGACAAAACCAAAAAACAAAACTTGTCCACTTGTAATTGCTCGCTTTCTATCTCCTGCCCCCAACTACGTCACTGTAATAAAACCATTACATTATGTTAATGGGCCAACTTTTTCCCTAGCAAAGATAGAGTGCTGATATTTACTGAATAGTTTCCACGTGATCCAGTGATGAAAATGCCAATTCTCGTCAAAATCCGTTAATTATTGACGAAAGTGTAAAAAAACCGCATAGCGCCAATTTACAAAGAATCGACTTTAACGGCCATTATGTTTTTAGCTATTTTGAGGGTAAAAAACTAAAAATAGAGGGTAAAAAACTCCCTATTTCATCATCATTAAGAGGACCCTTGACTTAGGTAAAAAACACTAGTCACCAGCTCCTACTCAAAAATGCCCCTACAATTTTTTACACGCCACTTCTCGTGAAAACGGTCTAGTCTAGATTCTAAATATATTCATTTAATAAATCTCTTATTGTTTAGGGACTTTTATTATCAAATCAGTTGTATGCAGAGTGTCCCTGAAGTCTTGCCCCAAAGGCTAATATCAAGGTGTACATTATGGGGCAGAACTTTCTGGCACCCTGTATAACGCGACGCATTCATTGCGCTAACTCCTGAGCTATTATATGAAAAGCACCGTCGGGAGTCGAATTTCCGACGTTATTCTCTTCACTTTATTTATAGGAAAATGTGGTCATCCACAGAGCTAAGGGCGCTGGTTTCAGTTGAGGGGTGGGGAGTGTATGGGGGTAGGGGATCAAAATTAATCAACCTGTATTAGCGACTTTCATATTTAGACATTGATAAATTGATTAGCAGAACAATTTTTATAATACATTATTGGGATTATAATCTGCAATAAGAACAATTAAGTTTCGAATTTTGTTTACAAACAATTTTCATATTTCCAAAATTAAAAAAAAAAACTGCGCTACAAACCATCACGTGAATACCGCAACGTTACCATGGCAACCGTAGAAGCATCATACTCTCTTATGTCGATAAATCAAAACCAGACCTATTACATACATCACGCACTAAGCTATTCTGTCTATCAATCTATCTATCTATCTATCTATGAGTTTATAGTGTAGTGGTTAGCATCGCTGACTACGAATCCACCGGCCCCGGGTTCGATTACCGGCGAAAGCAGTCGGTGCGCAGCTTACCCCCAGCTGTGTATTCTTCCAGAAAAATTGGTTGCTAGATAAATGGGTACCCTTTGTGGCCTAGTGATTAAGACGCTTGGCTGCTGATCGGGAGGTCATGAGATCGAGTCCGGAGGAGGACTATAATTTCTGACCACCCATGGTGGGGCGTGGTTCGGATTCCACGTTAAGCTGTAGATCCAAGGTGGAGCAACAAGCTTGACCTTCGTCAGAATGAACACTTGGATGGAAGCAAAACCAAGGTTAACTAAGGAATATATATATATATATATATATATATATATATATATATAATATATATATATATATATATATATTTTGTAGCCACTGTTGTAACAACGCTTCCCATTGATCAGTTGAGTTAACCGACAGTGGGTCTGATACTACTGTAGTTGGATGGGAGATCATCCTCTCAGTCCAGATTAAGTAGTAAGCCGTGATTCGGATCTCACGTAAAGCTGTAGGTTTCCTCCGTCATATGACCATAGATGATGCGAAGGTTAAACAACTCCAACTTTACTTGATACATACAGGCTGAGTCACGAAGAAATGTCATAACTTCGGGAGCTTATAGCTGAGGTCATTCTCAGTCAAAAACTTCATATGAACATAGATCCGATTCTTAACGGTTATGGAGCTATGGATGTTTGAATTTCAATCATGCGTATGCGTGACCTTGAACTGAATTGACAGTTACTTACCGAACCGAACTAACTACGCAATAGAGTGTTGTGTTTCACAACGTGCAGTTGATGTTTTGTGAGATCAGTATGCCTTTTACGTTTTCAAATGCCGATATGGTGCATGTTTACGGATTTTGCGATGGAAATACTGCTGCTGCTGTCGTTGAATACCAATGCCGATCGACAATTGCATCGATACGTCTTGTTCTGTGATGAGGCTCAATTTACCCACGACGGTGTCAACAACACTCGCAATTCACATGTGTGGTCAGAATTGAATCCTCATGCCATTGTGGAAAGTAATTTTCAACATCGGTTCAGTGTCAATGTGCGGTGTGGTACTCTCTACGGTCAGCTGATTGGTCCGTTTATCTTCAAAGGTGGTCTTACAGGTGACATTTATCTACGATTTCTACAAGACGAACTGTCGCCACTGTTAGAAGATGTACCTTTGGCAACACGATTGCGTATGTACTTCCAACAAAACGGAGCTCCTCCCCAGTTTAGCCGTGCAGTGAGAACGCATCTCGATGATCGCTTCCCTGGTCGATGGATCGGTCGTGGTGGTGCACAAATTGGCCACCCAGGTCTCCGGACCTAACCCCTCTAGATTTTATCTGTGGGGGCGCATGAAAGAGCTGGTGTACCAGAGAAAAGTGGAAACACGAGATGCATTGCTCCGTCGCATTTTGGATGCTGCAGTCCTCATAAAGGACAATCGTAATGAACTAGTGCGAGCTACACGCGCGATTCACAGAGGAGCCGCGATGTGTATTGAGGCCGAGGGTAGTCATTTTGAACAGTTATTATAAATTTATGAATAAAACTTTAGCAGCTATTTGTTCGCGTATTCTTATTTTTAAACATTCAAACATCTTAGGTCCGATTCTTAACGGTTATGGCTATGTTCATATAAGGTTTCCGACTGGGTATGACCTCAGTTATAAGCTCCCGAAGTTATGATATTTCGTCGTGAATCTCCTGTGTATATATATATATATATATATATATATATATATATATATATATAGCTTCAACGACATCGTCAGACACTTTCGAAAATTCTTCTTTTGTCTTTTTAGAAACAACATTCAAGATGAAGATGACGTTCAGCCTCGTTAGAAAGGACCTCTGGGCACGACGCGTCCTTCACATCTCGCTGACCTTCGGACCTTCAGTCGCAAGCTACCAGCCGCCATGCGGAGGCCATTCATTATTAACGCCTTCCGTTGGGCGTATCTCGTCATTCATATTTTTATTCTGCATTTATGACCTTTTGTAATCAACATTGTTCTCAACAATTCATAAACTTTTACGTTATTCATTGTTTAATAAGGGAAGAAAACTCACTCCAATAATTTCCCTAATTAGTAACAATATTCATGTGATCGTTATAAGATCTGGTGACCTCGAGCGTCAAACAACCATTTATATAAATAACATAAATTACTTTATTATAGTGGGATCCCTGTCAATGGCATATATATATATTATATATATTATATATATTATATATATATATATATATGTTAAACACAGACCGTGCATGGAACAAGGAACTCTTCTGGGAAAATTAAATCCACTATAGTCCGAATAAGTAATGGTAAATGACAAATACCATAGTTTTTCTTTTTCATTTTTCATGATGCTAGACCGACGTGGGCAACGGGTCTCTCGCAAAGAGATCCCATAAGTTTGTATATATATATATATGGGCTACGTCGTAGCCAATGTCGTAACACCGCTTCCCGTTGACCAGCGAAGTTAAGCGACATTGGGTCGGATAGTAGTTCGATGGGAGACCGTCCGCTGCGTCCAGCCTATGTAGCGACCCGTGGATCCCACGCAAAGCTTTGAAAGTGGAACAAAACAACTCAAACCCGTTTTTGGATGTGCGTGTACATAGGGAAAGCCCAGGTTTTAAGTTTAGTATTTATCGGAAACAAAAACAATTTGTCCTACGTACACTTTTACTCCGGACATGACAACTCCATCAAGAAAGCCATATTTTTTTCAATGTTTCTCCGCTCTCTTAGGATCGCCAGTCCGGAATACATGGATGCCGAATTAGAAAAAAATCAACAGTATTGGAAGTGATTTGTGTTACCCACCTGCTTTTTTGGAATCTTGTCTTAACAAGGCAAAACGAACTTTCTATCGTGTGAATAACAACCCTTGCCCTTTGCCGAAGAATACTTTAGTATTTCCATTTTTCCCGGTCCTTTTAAGCATTGCTAATGTACTTAAATTTTTGAACATTAATGTAGTATTTCCATGAAAACATTGTGAACAATATCATAGTAAAGAATAGTCCTACCAATAATTCAGGCATTACCTATTGGTTGCAAACAATGTAATTCCTTTTACATTGGACAGATGGGAAAAGATTTGAACACGCGTGTAAAACAACATCAATATTCCGTCAGAACGGGACAGTCGTCCAGTGCCCTTTTTGTCCATTTGTCAGAGTTGTCCCATTTTATTGTTTGGAATAATTCTTCAATTTTGTTTCACTCAAGCAGCATTGTTAATAGACATATTCTTGAGTCTGCCATTATTCAACTTACAAATAATTTCAACATTAGCCAGGGCCTTTTTTCGCTTGATCCCTTTGTTTTAAATTCGTTCAGAACGGATTCAGACAAGAAGGGCATGGTGCTAAAACTCTGGTAGTTTTTTCATATAAATCTGTATGCTCCTCCTACAATTTTTTTTGTGCACTAATCATATTATCCTTTTTTTCTTTGTGACCTATACTGTATAGACTCGAATTTTTTATGAATTTCAGTGTTTCTGATGATGTCATTAGACGAAAGCGCTTGAGCACTATTTCGTGTTTTCTTTTTCCTTCGTAGTTATTTTTATCATAAATATTATTCACGTGTTACTTTCGTGAAATAATTTTCATATATATATATATATATATATATATATATATACAGTATATATATATGAAGAAGGAAACCACTCTTCAGGAAGACGTAAATTTTTATTTCTTAACACCAATACAGTTTTTGTTCCTCGCAAGCCTTTGTCAATTGGTAATGACCGCATAAACAGAGAACAGAGTTTATATACGCCTGAAAGTTAATCCCCTGTCCCCTATTTTGGCCAATTTATTTATGAAGTTTTTTTTTTAAACAAAATTGTTGCCTAGGATATCCTTCCCCAATCAAATTTGTTTGATATGTGGATGACATTATCAGTATGACCAGCGAATAAGAATTTTGATGATGACTTTTCCAAACTCAATAACCTTCATCACTCAATTAAGTTCAAATGTGAATGGGAAAGGGATAGAAAATTACCTTTTTTGGATGTTCTCATCAATAGAGAAAATGACGATATAAAATTGTCTTTGTATAGGAAGGAGACCAATTCAAACCCTTACATTCATTATTTTTCATTTCATGATGACCAAGTAAAAAAATCGGTTGTATCTTCAAGGTTCCTAAGAGCATATAGAATCTGTCACCTTTCTTATGTTGATGAGGAGATATAAAAATCAACGATATATTTAAAAAGCTGCTTTATCCCAAATGGTTCATTTTTAACACTCATTTAGCAGCCACAAAAACTTTTTATACTGACAGGTCAACTTTAAACAAGGATTATAAGAAAAGTATTGTCCTTCCCGATAACAAAAACTTGAAAGGACTTAAGAAAACTTGTCAGAGAATAAGCACTAATGTGGCATTCAAATATAGTAACTGCATAAACAACATGTTAATAAGGAACAAACCTAAGGACGAAAAAGACACAGGTGGGTGTGTGTGATATATATTATATATATATATATATATATATAATATATATATATATATATATATATATATATGACCATGTAAAGAATGTCCTGATAATGTATACGTGGAGAAACGGGAAGGGAACTCAGTAAAAGAATTTATAAACATAAGAGAGATGTGAGGGTGGGGAATGAAAAAAGTGCTGTATTCTGTCATGTTAGAGACTATAACCATGTAATAGATTTCAAAAATTGCAACTTTGTTTTCAAATCTAATAATTATGTTAAGTATGAATTGTTGAATTTAGTCTTATAGACTCAATACAAAATTTTAATCTATCTCATGGTCAATTCTTTTTTAACAAAATTATATGTAATAAAATTAAGAATTTTGTAACATTACCATCCAAAAATCCCAGCAACACAGGTATATCCATCAGGTCAAAACTGGGTCGGAGGGGATCACTTAACTATTCCCTGATAAGAGGATCTACAGATCTACAGAAGCTAAGGCTAACAAAGACCCTAAGATCCACTCTAAGGTTAGCCCGAGAGAAAGGAAAGAGTAGTGGGTTAAGAGAAGAAAATAAGGGGTTAAGTAAGTAGCAACACCTATCACTCATGGGTTAACATTCATTCAGAAAAGAGAAAAAAACTCACCATCATCATCCGCCGGCCACTGCCGACAAGTCAGAAAAATAGTCGGAGAGAATAGGAAAGGGTGAAAGATGAAAAGAAGTAAAATAAGAACGCTTACAAACCATGCAAACACAGTCTTAACTCACAGTCGTACCATGCAAACTACAGACATGCAAGTAAAGAGAGTTACAGACATGCAAGTAAGGAGAGGATAAGAAAAAAAATAGGTAAAGTTAAACAAAAAGTGGGTTAGTTTACTCTACGAGCTACATCTACGTTCATGTTAGTCTAATTTTTTTTCAATTTTATTGCTGGCATCACACGCTGGCATGTCACAAGCTGGCATTAATCGTCAACAGACTCATCCTCGACCACCACCCCCAGAGCTCCTGTTACTAATTGTTTTTTTATTTTAAACAACGTTGATATTTTTAAAATGCCTATCAAAACGGTTCTTAAACATATTAACGCTGGTAAGTGAATGACTGATGCGGGAAGATTATTCCATTTATCAATTACTTTAAACGTAAAGTTTTTAGCGATATTAGTAATGAAACGTCTGCCGCAACTTAAATCCGTTATTACGAGTATTGCTATTATCGAAAGTGAACAGTTTGTCAAAATTTATGTTATCGATATTATTAACGATTTTGAAAACTTCAATAAGCTCCCCCCTTAATCTCCTAGTTTCGAGTGAATGCAAGTCTAACTCTTTTATCCTATCTTCATAAGGCTTGTTGCGCAATGACGGAATTAGTTTCGTGGCACGACGCTGAACCCTTTCTAACCTATCAATATCCTCGCGCAAATAAGAGCACCAAAACTGAATGGCATATTCTAAATGAGGCCTGACTAGGGACTTGTAAAGGGGCAATATAATATCCTTCGATTTAAATTCGAAATTACGCGCTATGAAGCCTAACATCCTATTAGCTTTTGCGCAAGACTCCAGGCACTGGTTCCTAACTTTTAAATCCTTAGATACGCGTACGCCTAAATCTACTTCCTCGTCAACGCTCGCTAACTCTCTATCATCCATCGTGTACGTGTAATTATTGTTACGAGAACCTACATGCAAAACTTTACATTTGTCTACGTTAAATTGCATCTGCCACTTATCCGTCCACTCCATAATCCTATTTACATCGTCTTGGAGCCTATTTCTATCGTCCTCGTTAACAACCTTACCGCCTATTTTAATATCGTCCGCGAATTTTGACACGTTACTCGTCAATCCTACATCTATATCGTTAATGTAATTACGAATAGCAGTGGGCCTAACACTGAACCCTGTGGGACACCGCTACCTACATCCAACAACCCCGATTCACTACCATTAACAATAAGAAGATCGCTAGTAGAGCGTCCACTGCGGAACCCATACTGACGATCTGAAAGAAGATTGTGAGAAGAGAGGTGTTTAAGAATCTTCTTATGAAGGATAGATTCAAAACTTTGGAAAGGCAAGAAATCAAAGCAATTGGACGATAGTTGGAGGGTTGAGAGCGGTCACCCTTCTCTGGGACAGGCTGGATGAAAGCGAACTTCCAGCAGGAAGGAAAAGTACCAGATGAGAGACAAAGACGAAAAAGTTTGACAAGGCAGGGTGTCAGCACAGAAGCACAGTTCTTAAGAACAACAGGAAGAACACCATCAGGGCCGTACACCTTCCTAGAGTTGAGTCCAGATATGGCAGAAGGAACATCTTTAGAAGAGATTCTAATTTCAGACATAATAAAGTCAGAGGGAGGAGATGGAGGAACAACACTGGAATCGTTAAGGCTTAAGTTAGAGCGAAAGCTTGAGCGAAGAGTTCAGCTTTGTCGGGAGAAGAGACGGCAACTCTGCCGTCGGAATGGAAAAGAGGAGGGAAAGAAGAGGAAGTAAAGTTGTTGAAGAGGTTCTTTGTTAGATGCCAGAAGGAGCGAGAAGAATTAAAATTGGATAGATTTTCACACTTTTGTCGGATGAAGGAATTTTTCGCGAGTCAAAGAACAGATTTTGCACGATTCCTGGCAGAAATATAAGCTGAGTGAGAGTTAGGAGTTGGATGGGGACGGTACCTTCTGAAAGACTCTTCTCTGTGTGTGGATAGCATTAGAACAAGTAAAGTTAAACTAAAGTTTTTTTTAGCATGTGGTAAACAGTAGCTAAAATTTCAGTGGTCTTGAACGACCTCAAAATATTAAGCAATTTAAAAGAAAATTGACACAGTTTTTTCATCACATGTAACAATTTTTTTTGGGGGTTAGGACATTTAAATAAAAAAAAAAAATTCACCCCTATAACCAAGAAACACCCTAAAATATATATACCTTTGGTAACCTTTGACTTGCTTCTGTCCGAATTGTTCATTCTGACGAAGATCAAGTTTTTCACTCCACCTTAGATTTACAGTTTAATGTGGAATCTGAACCACGCCCCACCAGCAGCCCTGCGTCTTAACCACTAGGCTACTCATTTATGTGTGTGTGTGTGTCTTAGAGCATTAAAAGTTGTTAATCTTGAATTTTTAGATTCTGAGTTAGGCAATATTCTGAACAATGGTATTAAACTATGTTATCCTATACCATTTCTAGAAAATTGCTTAAGCTAAAAAAAAAAAAGTACTAAGGTATGATAAGGTACCTCAAAACGAACTGGATCATAAAACTATTCTTAGTCTCTTTTACCACGTAAATTTTAAACATCTTCCGACCATACTTAAAACAATTGACATTAACGTAGTCTTTAAGTATAAAAATACTGTTATATCTCGCGAAGTAAAGAACAGCCCAGATAATGCAGGTGGCTGTCTACTCGATTGGATGTAAACAATGAGAATCAGTTTATATAGGTCAAACTGAGAAAACTTCAGACGTCAGAGAAAAACAGCATAAAAATGTGTGTAGGACGTCAAATAATTGTAATGCATTGTTTAACCATATATATATATATATATATATATATATATATATATATTATATATATATCATAGATATCATAGATATAATAATAGAATTAATTGGGAGTCTTAAAATTCTTGTTAAAACAAAAACATAACTGAAAGGAACATTCTGGAATGTGCATTCATATGCTTTTTAAGTAAATCCAATAAGAGTTTGGGAACGTATAAAATGAATCAGAACTTGTTAAAACATCTTTTTCCTTTAATTAGCACTTCTTTATTTTTTGCTTAGCCCTCCAAACTATTTTGTTTATGTTCTACAGAGATCTATTTTCGGCTTCTTGCCTTTCCTTTTCATTCCCTGCTGAATACACGAAAAGTCTTGAAATTGCTTTTCATTTTTCATTGTGGGTGTGCATCATTTATTTATTTAATGTATTTAACTGTGACATTTACCATATATATATATATATATATATATATATATATATATATATATATATATATATATATATATATGGGATGAATTTCACAATTAAACACGTCAAATGAATGAATGATGCAAACCCACAGGGAAAAAGAAAGACACCGAAAGAATTATTTAAAGAAACATTAATCTAGCCCGCATCGAAGTGAAGAATGCCTTCAGAGAGTCCGAAGTAAGAAAAGGTATATTTTTTTTTCACCGTTCCTCTTGCTTGGAGAAGTACACTTATGGATGTTATTTACAACAACTTACGTAGAAGCTGCAGAACTCAGAACAGAAAATTAAACAATAGACTGGAGGATTTAATTCGTAATAGCTACTGGACTAAGAAAAGTGATTTTAGTAATATTGTTAACGTGTCGTCCCATGAGCTAGACTTCAATACGAAATGTGCGTTAGTTATGGCTTAGGATTCTCTGTTCCAAAAAAGCCCAGCAGTCTACTGATTGCCAAATCCTTTATCAATTTTGAAAAACATAGTAATATATGCGAAAGTGGTGACTTTAGCCAAAGGTTGTGTGTATAGTGCTCTTAATACGAGGTATGAATCGAATTATCCTTTGAGGTTTGAAAAAGCCCTAAAAACACTTAAAAATAACGATTCATTACATATTACTAAAGCGGACAAATCTAATTCGATCGTCATCATAGACAAAAACAGTTACATTGAAAAGATGAATACTTTATTGAGTGACCGCAATACGTACAAACCTCTAAACAGCGACCCATTGGAGGATGTTAATAAAGCGTTTAATAGAGAATTAATAGAAATATTTAAAAATAACTATAATGGGTTTTCTAAACAGTTTCTCATTATCAATCCGTCACTACCATATCTGTGCAGTTTAGTAAAACCACTCAAAGTTAACAATCCCATGAGCTCAGTAGGCTCTGTAACCTATAAGCTATCCAGATGGTTAGTTAGTTTATTAACGTCGTTAGTTGGCTCTATTTCCAAATCACATATTGTAAATAGCATGGATCTTATTGACAAACTGAAGTTTCCTAATGACCCTAATTTCATATTGGTAAGTTTTGATGTATGCTCGTTATTACAAAAGTCCCTGTTGATGACCTACTTGATTTTTTAAAAGATAAGATCTCTGAATATTCTTTACCTGTTAGTAGCATGGTGGCAAAAAGCCAGAGTGCAGAGCAATTGCAAAATGTTGCAAGAGTGCCAACTCCCCCTTTGTTGCAAGGCACCCCCACCCCCCTTGGTGCCAACCCCCACCACTCTTTGTTGCAAGACCTCTTTGGGGAGAAGTTGGGAAGGCCTCACCCCCCAAAGGGGCATACGTAACCTAAGTTAGAGCCTACTTATAATTTCTGGCGAATTATATTCTACATGTTTCTGCATTAGATTCAATCTAGCATTAGCCTTATTTCTAATTTCAAACAATGAGTTGTAGGTTTAAGAGCATGATTTACAACGACACATGTAACGCAAATTTATACACAATTAATACACAATTTTATACACAAATTTATACACAAATTTATCTAAAAACTGTAATACTTTTAGTCAGAGTGGTAGCTTTTTGGTGTGACTTGATATATTGTGTGCTAAAAAAACCCAGCTCCTTAGCCTGTTTTAAGAAATGCTCGATGTTTTCATTCATGAAAAAGGGCTTATAAATTGTATACACAATACATATCTGTTCAATCAGAAATCTTTATAAATTTATTGTGAATGAGTAAATACTGTACTGTTTTAGTGTATACAAGTTGGGGAATGTGAGGTCTACCCTATTTAGTCAGAGTTTAACCGCTGTACTGTGCATGTGATTGAAAATCTGTACGATTTATTATTATTATAAAATGTAGCTCATGATTTGGATAATCCCGATAGGCCCCAGTGGGTTCTTGGTTTAGTCATTCTGATCAGCTAATGTATGTTTTTAAAAATTACAGATTCTGATGACGAGCCGAGTTAATCTCGAAACGTAAAGTTATGATTAATAAGCCAAACGATGTTGGGAAAGTTAAATATTTTAGTTTCCTTCCCATTGAACATGCTAACGTTTTCTGTATGGGTATGTATAAGGAAAAACGTTATTTGACGGTTACTCGGATAATTTAAATATTTCAGTAATTAACAACATGTCTGAAGGAAACCTTTGCTTTGGTACAGGAAAATATCTAAGATGATGGAGGATAAGTGCTAGTAGGTCTGGTAGCTGAACTGGTCGTTGTTCAAACATCAGTGGTATAAAGTATATACACTTTTGAAATCAGGCTTTGAGGGGTACTTCAGTTAGAAAGCCTCTATTAAGAAAAGTGAGCCGAGCTGAAAAGATGAAAGAATATAAAAGGTGTACAGAGACCAGAATATGCAGTAATAGTTGGTGTTTTGGAAGGTGGGGTTATAATTAGCTTCAATAATTTGAATGTAATTGGAGGTGTACAATGAAGAACTAAGGCCTATAAAGAATCTTGCTTATGTGCGCAGCTCATATGCTGCTGGTAAAGTATTATCATTCAATCAAACTTTTTAAATCAGCGAGTGTTGTATAAAACATTACTAAGCCTTCAAAGGGTTGGCAGTCAGTGTTTGAGAAAATTATATATATATATTTTATTTTACTGAAGCTACTTTCATCACTTATGGTATAGAACAGCGTTTCTTAATCTGGGGCTAAGAAACGCTGGTATAGAAGTTGAGGGTATACAAAATTAGTACAATTTGCTGTCAGATTAAACATTTTAACTTTCTTACAAAGGTTTATAATCCCTAAGGAATTTCTATTAGTTGGCACGTAATCATTTTATTTCTACTTAAATGTGTGTAATCAGTAGTTATCAGAATATATTTGGATACAGGTTGTTAATAATAATAACTTAATGAGGGATAAGGTTTCCAATTGTTTTACATACAGTATACATATTTCTTAAAGAATTTGGAGCTTTCAAAAGAAATTTTAAGTACACCTGAGTTCAGAATAATTTAATATTAAACCAAAAAGACTTGTGTTAAGTTAGATTTTCAGTTATACTAAAATATGTTCTGTCCTCAACATAAAATATCTGCTTTACATTTATTTTATCCTTCTGATATTTAACAATTGCATGAACTTCTTTATTTCATTGTTCATGAGTTAACTCATCAAACATTAGTCACTTTGCCCCTTCAAGTGAGGCAATACTATATACAGTTGACTTAAAAAATAGGTCTAGTCTTATTTCAATATTGGTTTATAAATGTAAAGCTATTTATGACCGACTGTACATATTTTTTTTAATATTCTTTTAGCTGTTTACTGAAATTGTCAAATTATAAATTTACTAATAGTTAAAAATTTGCATGATAATGATAATATTGGCATAGTTTTGATGTATAAAGATCTTAGTTTTGACATGTATATAAATTTAAGGCATTTTATAATCCTCAGAAAACTGTCTTTGAGTATGGGTGGTGCAGAGTCACTGTTTATTGAAGGGAAAAGCTTCACATCATCAATGGAACTTCCACCGTTGTTTTCATTACATCTAGTGGGGAAATAATTAGGTGCTCAGTGATTAAGTGACTAACCACTCATTTTAAAACAGTTAAGGATGTATGGCTAATTATGTGTTTTTGGAATGATTACACTGCCCAACAAAAAAAAGGTTTTTGCTGGTGATTTAATTCTAAGACCTGTTTCTGGATAATATTGATGTGCTGATTTCAAAAATCACATTAGATTTTGTCCATCACATCAGGTTTTCGTGCAATGTGCAATGCAATATGCCTATTTTGGGTGATCCATGAAGGGCACTTATCAAAATTGATGATTTTTGAGACCTGTTAACAGCTGTTTTGCTGTTAAAATTTTATCTGTGGAATACGCAAATCTGTGCATTAAATCTAAAGGTCATGTACAACATATTAAAATCTTGGGTATCTGTGATTTCCCCAAGGTGTGAGCGTGACGTCATGATCATGGATTCATTTTTTGCTTATTTAAACACTTTTAATCACTTTATGTGTCAATATTACCATTGTATATTAAAGTTCACTCCCTGCACAATTGTTTACTTTTCCATGCTGATTCTGAGTATGTAAAAACTTATTTTTTGAAAAGAAAAAAATTGGGCATAACCCTGCCAAAATGCGATATCTCCGTATTTGATTGCTCGAAAACCTGATGTTATAGGCAAAAACTAAGGTGATTTTTGAAATTAGCACACCAAAGTTACCTAAAAACAGGTGTTAGAATTAAATCAGCAAAATTGGTGTTGGGCAGTGTTATACAATACACTATGGAGACTAACTTCAGATAATCTCAAATGAGATGAGTGTATTTTCTTGTTGAGTTCAAGTGTAGCTTAGGCTTTGGTTTGTTGGACTTAAAATGTATGATAATGTAGATGCTTGCCAGTTTATAGTGGCGCCAAAAAATTGTTTTTCTTGCCTTTCCCCCTCCTCTTATCCAATAGAAAATCCATTTACATAGAAAATAAGTGCCTATATAGTTTAAAAAAGAAATTATTGTGTATATGCTGTAAAAACAAAAAAAAATTTAAATATATAATTAGACTTTCTTTTAATTAAGCTTAGACCTGCAGGCTACAGCACAAACTGAATAACTGTTTTCAGTGAAGGGTTGACCCCACAAAAACTTTATCAAAATTACACACATAAATCTGTGAAATAATAATCAGGACTTTAATCAGGTTATTATGATTACAGAATTGATAGTGATAGCCAGCTTATTCTTAAGTTTTCCTTCCAAACTGATAACTTCACTGATTGTAAACAAATTTAAAAATGAATAAATCTTTAACAAGCGTGTGTGTATATATATATTACACATACATATATACATATATACATATATATACTGTATATATATATATATTGTGCGGTTTTTGATAAATATTTATTTACTTTTTCCCCTAACGCTCAACGCACATGTGTACATGGGTCTATTACGTGAGTTTTGCGTTTTGCATCGTAGAACATAAAGACAATATATTTAAATTGTGTATATATATCATTACGAGGTTCTGGTAGCTACTTAAAATAAATTAACATTTCTTATTTAACTTCAATAATGAATTATTGTATGAACGCATAAACTAATAGATAATAGAAAAACAAATATAGATAGATACACGATATAGATCGGATAATTAATAAGATTTAATTAAGTAACATTCAACGATAAAATAGGGATATTTTTAGCGTCAAAAAATTTATATACAAAAGATGTTTTAATGGTGACGGACAATGGTGAGTGCTGGTGAATGCGTTGTTGGTGTACAATTGAAATTTTTTAATGAGCGCATCCTCAACATTTGAGTTTCACGTTATTGTAGGAAAACGTGAATTCTGTGAATGACTGTGAATGACTGTGAATGATTATATATCAGTAAAGTGATTAATACGTAGTGATATATCATATAATAATTAAATTCTAGCCTCCACCAAATCCCGCAAATGAGGCGAAATGCTGCAGAGGAGTCGACCGCAGGTCGATCCTGAACAGTCGTTCAAGCCCTTATAAAGTAAGTAAATAAGTGTATTTTTTTATGCAAGAAGGAGGGGCCAAGGGCGTGCGCCCGCAAAGCTGCACCTCCATAGGACAGAGCCGAAATCAAGGTCTCCGAAGGTCACTGATGCCATTTCTTTTATACATAGATTTTTGAAAAGTTGTGTAGTGTGTAAAATGAATGTATGTGTAGTGAGGAATAAAGGGAGAGGTTATAAAAAGCAGTTTAATTCGCATCAAAAGTCATTTTCCTTCGTAATAATCATTTAGGAGGGCCAGAAACTGGCACAACACTCTAACGCTTAGCCCGTAACTCTAACTCCTGTATTATTATTATTATTATTATTATTAACCGTATCATCGGGAATCGAACCCCCTACCTCAATATTCACTTCGCTTCGAGAGAAACGGTGTTACCCCTGAGGCACGGACGCTGGTAAGTTTCTGCTATAACATCCACGGTTCACAGCCCCTTTCTTTCTCTATTAGGTTAGGTATGCCCCTTTGGGGGGATGAGACCGTCCCAATAGCGAATATTGGTTTATACCCACGGCATGTACTAACAAATTTAGAATTCGTTGTTGGCAAAATATAAATTAGTATATATATATATATATATATATACTTTGTATCTCAACGGCTGTCTTAAATAATTTAATCTGAATTGCGAGAAGCTAATTTGAAACGAAGTTTAAAATTTATTTTTACATCAACGAAAATTAAATTATAGTTTAAAATTGCATATATCCTCCCTTTTCTTGAAAATAATAATAATAATAAATGGTTTCAGAAAGTGTGCATATATATATATATATATATATATATATATATATATATATATGGTGTGACCTAAACTAATTTTGTAAATAATTATTTTTTGATGTTCGTATAAAAACAAAAAAAAAAAGCAGTTTTGTAATTGATATGAAAATTTTGTTTGCCAAGCGTGCATTTCCTTTTATTTTCAGTAATTATATTATTATGATGAGATAAAAATATTGTGAATGTGTGTTCATTTATTTTTTCCTTACACGTTTTGATCATTTATTGATACTTACAACTTTATATATATATATATATATTATATATATATATATATAATAGAGAGAGAGAGAGAGAGAGAGAGAGAGAGAGAGAGAGAGAGAGAGAGACGGATAGATGGACGGTCAGGCAGTAGATAGATAGAGTAGATATAGATATATGTATCGTTATTATTATGCTGAGATAAAAATATTGTGAGTGTCTATTATATTTAAGTCAAGTATTTTAAGCGAATTTTGTAGTTTTAAGTCAAATTAGGTTAGGCCAGACTAAGGTTAGGTTAGGTCAATCCATTATATTATGTTTAAAATTTTAGCTAGTTTGAAACTATTTTATTTTCAACATTTTCCACCAATAACGCGTCATACACGCACGCAAGCACGCACGCACGCACGCACGCACACACAAACACACACACTGAATTGAAGTGAATAACCTTTGTTAATAATAAAATAAATACATTGGTTTTACAATGACAAATAATTGTGAAGTTGGACTATATATTTAATTTAATTTAATTTGGCCCTTAAGACAGGCTTTACTGGGATCTTAATTAAAAATAAAACAGTTATTATTAATTAATAATAAATAAATAAATATCATTAATAGTTAAAGTATGTATTAATCTTAAGTTGTCATTATCGATATGACAAATGCAGTCATTATTGAAGGTATTATACCAATACCATACAAATAAATCGATATTATACATGAGAGATAAGAACTGAACAGTCTCAAGAAATGTGTCTTTAATCGTAGATTACACACGAGAAATGAATAAACAATAGTAATGTACATTAATCCTAAATTTTTATTAGTATGCCATTATTAATCGGGATTCCAACTTGGTTTTAGACAAATTTACATTCACCATATATTTTATATCAGCATTTAAATCATTCCATAGTTTCAATTCAGTGAAAATGGGTAGTTTTTGAGATGAAGACAATCTAAATTGAGGTATAACATGCTTTGATCTACTTCTGGCCTGATACCAGTGGATTTCTTGATGAGTTACAAAATATCTATTTACCCATTGTAAGTTAATAATTTTGTTCTTACACTCTTAAATAAAAATAAAATGTGCCAGTTTGTTACATCATCGACCTTTAGTAGTTTTAGCTCTTTACATTGTATATCCATTAATTCAGTTAAATAATCAGAATGATGTATTGGTGTTTTATTTATTCCTTGAACACGATTATATCACTTGTTTGGTTTCTAAAGCGTATTTCAGAATTAATTAATTAATTGCTATTTGTCAAATCAGTCTTCTAAGCCCGCTAATGGATGAATATATATTTTAAATAATAAGTAACGAAGCTGACAGCTCAACTTTCTAATCCAACTGACGGATGAATATAAGGATTAATTAAATAAATATTGTTATCTGGCAACTCAGCCTTCTAGCCACCTGGATGATTAATATATGGAATAATTTAATAAATAACGAATCTGGCAACTCAGCCAACTGGCTGATTAATATATGGAATAATTTAATACATAGCGCTATCTGGTAACTCAGCATTCTAAACCAAATGGCTGATTAATATATGGAATAATTAAATATTTAATGCTATCTGGCAACTCAGCCTTCTAAGACAACTGGCTGAATAATATATAGAATAATTAAATACATGGCGCAAACTGGCAACTCAGCCAACTGGCTGATTAGGGGCCTATAAGAGAACGGCAGGGTGGCTGAAGACCTCATATGGGTCTGACAGTTGTCGGACGAACACCACCTCCTGCTCTCTCTCTCTCTCTCTCTCTCTGGTTAGGTATGCCCCTTTGGGGGGGGGGGTGAAGCCGTACCAACTTCTCCCCCAAAGAGGTCTTGCAACAAAGGTGGCGGCGGTTGGCACCAAGTGGGGTGGGGGTGCCTTGGCACTCTTGCAACATTATGCAATTGCTCTGCACACTGGCTTTTTGCCACCATACTACTCCTGTTCAACACGACACTCTTATTGAGTTAATTAAGCTTTGCTTTAAAGATTGTAAAATTCAGTTTGAAAATAAATTTTATGCTATGTCGTTTGGATTGGCAATGAGAAATCCCTCTCACTTGTATTAGCTAATTTATATATGGAATTTTTTGAAAGCAGAATTTTGCCTACTATTGTTAATTTTAACCTTGTTTGGTACAGGTATATAGATGATGTTTTATGCCTCTGGCCAAACAATTTACAATTTGGATGTTGACTTATTTCTTGGTAGGCTCAACAATTTAATCCCATCTATTTCATTTCTAGATAACTGCCTTAGGAAAGCTAAGATTAGGCATTATAATAGTGTAACTGTAAAGGAATTTGAGGGTAAAAATATCCTTAGCCTACCTTACCATGTTAATTTCAAATATCTTCCGACTTTAATTAAAGCAATTGTTATCAACATAGTCTTTAAGTATAATAATACTGTTAAATCACGTCTAATAAAGAATACCCCGGATAATGCGGTTGGCTGTGTGTATTCGATCCAATGTACAAAATGTAATTCAGTATATATAAGTCAAATGGGAAAAACGTTTGATATTAGTGTAAAGCAGCATAAATATGCGTGTAGAACAGCAAATAATTCTAGTGCATTGTTTAACCATATGTACAGATGTAACCATAGTATGAAGTGGGATAATTCTAAAGCGCTTGTTAAAAACACAGATATAATTGAAAGGAATATTCTAGAACATTTTAAAAATAATTTCAATAACAGTGCGGGAATGTATGAAATTGCCAATATCCTGTTAAAATACCTTTTCCCTTTAATCAACATTAAAGGGATTCTTTTAAAGGCTAATCTTTTTATTTTTCTGTCCCGTTGTACATACGTAGATATTTTCATCATCTCGCCTTCTCCCTTCATTCCCTGACGAGGTGTACTTCTGAATACACGAAATGCCTTGGAATCATTTTTCTTTTTTCCCTGTGGGTTTCCATCATACATATATATATATATATATATATATATATTATATATACACACACACAGTATATGAAGAAGGAAACCACTCTTCAGGAAGACTTAAATTTTTATTTCGTTAACACCAATACAGTTTCGGCTCCTCGCGAGACCTTGTCACTTGGTAATGACCGCATAAACAGAGAACAGAGAGATGTGAGGGTGGGGAATGGGAAAAGGGCTGTATTTTGTCATGTCAGAGACTATAACCATGTAACAGATTTCAATAATTGCCACTTTGTTTTCAAATCTAATAATTATGTTAAGCGTATAATTACTGAATCTCGTCTTATAGGCTCTATACAAAATTTTAATTTATCCAATGGTCAATTCTCTTTTAACAAAATTATATGTAATAAAATTAAGAATTTTGTAACATTACAATCCAAAAATCCTTCGGCAACACAGGTACATCCATGAGGTCAAAGCTGGGTGGAAAGGGTCACTTAACTACACCCTGGTAAAAGGATGGGAAGGTTCAGTCAGCTAATCCCTGATAATTAACTTCTATGTGTATATAAACTTTCTTCTCTGTTTATGCGGTTATTACCAACTGACAAGGGCTCGCGAGGAGCCGAAACTATGATACATTGGTGTCAAAGAAATAAAAATTTAAGCTTTCCTGAAGAGTAGTTTTCCTTCCTCATATTTCATCGCGACAGTGCGTTATTTTACATATCTATATATTATATATATATATACACACACACACAGGGTGAGTCAAAAGTCCTGCCTCAAAAATAACTATACAATAAGGCAGAACTTTTGACTCACCTGATATATATATATATATATATATATATCGTAAAGAACGACGCTTGTATAGGAGATATTCCGCGCAAGACGAGAAAGAGAAAACAACAAATGAAAAAATGAAGTACCACCTGGGAATCGAACCCGGGATCTTCCGATTGCCGTCAGACGCGATAACCACTACACCATGGACTCCACTCTTCCAAATGCCGTAATTCCTCTACATACTCGCAGAAACCAATGCCCCAAGGGGGCACCTCCCGCTTGCCGTAACATTATATACATTCAACTGCAAAGAACACGCAGTATAAATAACGTAAAGAACGACGCTTGTATAGGAGATATTCCGCGCAAGACGAGAAAGAGAAAACAACAAATGAAAAAATGAAGTACCACCTGGGAATCGAACCCGGGATCTTCCGATTGCCGGTCAGACGCGATAACCACTACACCATGGACTCCACTCTTCCAAATGCCGTAATTCCTCTACATACTCGCAGAAACCAATGCCCAAGGGGCACCTCCCGCTTGCCGTAACATTATATACATTCAACTGCAAAGAACACGCAGTATAAATAACGTAAAGAACGACGCTTGTATAGGAGATATTTCCGCGCAAGACGAGAAAGAAAACAACAAATGAAAAAATGAAGTACCACCTGGGAATCGAACCCGGGATCTTCCGATTGCCGGTCAGACGCGATAACCACTACACCATGGACTCCACTCTTCCAAATGCCGTAATTCCTCTACATACTCGCAGAAACCAATGCCCCAAGGGGGCACCTCCCGCTTGCCGTAACATTATATACATTCAACTGCAAAGAACACGCAGTATAAATAACGTAAAGAACGACGCTTGTATAGGAGATATTCCGCGCAAGACGAGAAAGAGAAAACAACAAATGAATGTATATAATGTTACGGCAAGCGGGAGGTGCCCCTTGGGGCATTGGTTTCTGCGAGTATGTAGAGGAATTACGGCATTTGGAAGAGTGGAGTCCATGGTGTAGTGGTTATCGCGTCTGACCGGCAATCGGAAGATCCCGGGTTCGATTCCCAGGTGGTACTTCATTTTTTCATTTGTTGTTTTCTCTTTCTCGTCTTGCGCGGAATATCTCCTATACAAGCGTCGTTCTTTACGTTATTTATACTGCGTGTTCTTTGCAGTTGAATGTATATAATGTTTCGGCAAGCGGGAGGTGCCCCTTGGGGCATTGGTTTCTGCGAGTATGTATAGAATTACGGCATTTGGAAGAGTGGAGTCCATGGTGTAGTGGTTATCGCGGTCTGACCGCAATCGGAAGATCCCGGGTTCGATTCCCAGGTGGTACTTCATTTTTTCATTTGTTGTTTTCTCTTTCTCGTCTTGCGCGGAATATCTCCTATACAAGCGTCGTTCTTTATGTTATTTATACTGCGTGTTCTTTGCAGTTGAATGTATATAATGTTACGGCAAGCGGGAGGTGCCCCCTTGGGGCATTGGTTTCTGCGAGTATGTAGAGGAATTACGGCATTTGGAAGAGTGGAGTCCATGGTGTAGTGGTTATCGCGTCTGACCGGCAATCGGAAGATCCCGGGTTCGATTCCCAGGTGGTACTTCATTTTTTCATTTGTTGTTTTCTCTTTCTCGTCTTGCGCGGAATATCTCCTATACAAGCGTCGTTCTTTACGTTATTTATACTGCGTGTTCTTTGCAGTTGAATGTATATAATGTTACGGCAAGCGGGAGGTGCCCCCTTGGGGCATTGGTTTCTGCGAGTATGTAGAGGAATTACGGCATTTGGAAGAGTGGAGTCCATGGTGTAGTGGTTATCGCGTCTGACCGGCAATCGGAAGATCCCGGGTTCGATTCCCAGGTGGTACTTCATTTTTTTCATTTGTTGTTTCTCTTTCTCGTCTGCGCGGAATATCTCCTATACAAGCGTCGTTCTTTACGTTATTTATACTGCGTGTTCTTTGCAGTTGAATGTATATATATATATATATATATATTTATTGAGAGAGAGAGAGAGAGAGAGGAGCCAAGTGATTTTTGCGGTGGAAACCTCAGTCGAATGAGGAACAACAAGACTAGTCCATATACAAACATTTAATATTCAAAATTTTCACCATTTCTCATGTCATCTTCAGTGCTAAAATGATATATATGTATAGTTAAATCCATAGTTGTTTTTAATTGTATAAATATATTTCATTTTAGCACTGAAGATGACATTAGAAATGTCGAAAGCTTTGAATATTAAATGTTTGCAGATGGACTAGTCCTGTTGTGCTTTATATATACACAGGGTGTCCATAAAGTCACGCATCATAAGAACATAAGCAATGTCTATTTATTATGTCTCCATTAGGCCAAATATGTTGAGAAACATCCAAAGAAACCTGCTTTTTCACATGTTTTGAGATTGGTGGGAATCATTTCGAACAAAGAAATAAAACAAAATAAATAAACAAAATAAATGTATTTTCCTATGATGCGTGACTTTATGGACACCCTGTATATATATATATATATATATAATATATTATATATATATATATATATTAGCCTACAGATCACCAATTTGTACTGGCCTAGAAAGTAGGCTTACTATAATTTATGAATTAAATTGAAATGAATAATTAGGGGTCACCAGTTTGGGGAAACCTAAACAAACAATATTTAATAAGGAGAGAGAAATTACTTTTTTGTTTTGTGTTTAATTAGAAAAATAAATGAATTATTTGTTCACAGTGATTAATAATCCTGCAACGGTAATTGAACTATATTACAAATGACTGATTATTAGCAATAAGAAATGGTTACGCAGTAGAAGCGTTAAGTAAATACAATAATGACAAGAAACACAGTAAGTTAGGTAGGCTTATGAGATATTATTGTGTTTTCACTGCCGCATAAGTAATTAAGCCTATAATAACTGAGATAATGAAAGTACGGTGTGGTACAGCAAAAGGATTAGACGAATAAACAAAATGCATAAATGAACATATAAACAAGTGGATACAAATACGGTAAGATAGTTGAATATGGTAAAATAATTGAACAGGCCTACTGTAGTCGTAATAGGGAAGTTAGTTTGCCGGTTGTTTGCGTACACTTTTGGGCCTACTCGATTAGGCAGAGTTTGTGGACTTTTCAGCTTTGAATCCTGAATAGTCTAGCAGCACCACGTAACAAAACACTGTAGGCCGAGTGAGGGCCTACAAGAGGCTGACCGACCTGCGATTTCGATGGAGAATAACTACGTGAGATAGCTGGTGAGGGAAGCTATATTTTGGGGCCTCTTTGCGAATGATCCGTTACCCACGTCAAGCTAACGTCATGAAAAAGATAAAACTATTAGTAATTATCATTTACCATTACTTATTCGGGTTATAGTGGATTTAATTTTCCCAGAAGAGTTCCTTATTCCATGCACGGTCTGTGTGTAACATATACTATACAGGGTGTCCCATAAGTCCGGCATCATAGGAAAAATAATAAAAAAAGGCAAAACAAAAGCTTTTATTTACAGAACATGCTCAATATGTCTACCATTGTTTTCAATACACAAATTCAGACGTGATACCTCAGCAAGCACACGGTGAATGATGTCAGGAGTAATGATGTTACATGCCCCAATAATGCGCTGCCGCAAATGTTCAACACTCTTAATTTTCTCTGCACCAGCGCTTTCAAGTGGCCCCAGAGATAAAAATCTAGTGGCATGAGATCCAGACTTCTAGCTGGCCATTCCACAGGCTCTCGACGTCCTATCCAATGACCAGGGAATTGTTGGTACAGGTATTCCCTTACTTGGGTGCTGTAATGTGCAGGAGCGCCGTCTTGCTGGAATCATGTTGGGAAATTTCCTTCTTCGTTCAAGACACTGGGAAATGCTTCTTCCTTGAGCATACGTAGGTAGGTGCCTCCAGTGACATGTTCATCGAAAAAGAGGGGGCCTATGATGCGATCCTTCCAAATGCCACACCAGTGAGGGTTGTTTTGAGACCAGTAGCGGGTGTTCTGTCGATTTACCTCACCATTTCCATAAAAAACAGCCTCGTCACTGAACAGAATGGTGGACGGGAAATTGGCATCCCGAGCATATTGTTCCGTAGCCCATTCACAAAATTCCATCTGCCGGTCGGGATCTCTTCGCTTAATTTCTGTAGGATCTGAAGTTTATATGGATGCCATTTGTGAGCCTGAAGAATGCGATGGATGCTACTTTTCGACACTCCTGTCTCGGCGGACAATCACTGAAGAGACTCATTGGGACTTCTGTTAAAATGAGCCAGGATAGCAGTCGCTGTATCATCGTCAGTGGACCTCCTTGAAGGTCCACTGCGTGGTTTATCTTCTATGGATCCTGTTTCCTTAAACTTTGCAGTAAGTCTGCTAACACAACTCTGTGTTATTGGCTCGCGGTCTGGATGCAGTTTGTTAAATTCAGCAGCGGCCTCTCTTTGACTCCGATTTCCTATGAGTAGAATTATCTGGATTCGTTCTTCCTTGCTCACAGGAAGAGAAGAAAGAGAAAAATATGAATTATGGTTTGTAGAAATAGAAAAAATATGAATTTCTCCTATGATGCCGGACTTATGGGACACCCTGTATATAACAGGTGTGCCATAAAAACAAGGGTACATTTTATAAAGGCTATAAAATCATCATTTGTCATTTAATTTTAATAAAACTTCTACACAATAAAACATATGTATTTATCTATATGCAAACAAGTTTTCAGACTAAAATATCAAATAATTCAAATTCTATCAACATTTAACGAAAGAGTATGATTTTTCTTCTTAGCACGCAAAAATTATTAAACCTTTTTAATATTTTTTTATACAAATAATTTTTAACGTAAAATTTACCTGAAATTATTAAAAAAAATTGTTCGAAATGCTTTCCTTCCATTTCAATAACTTTTTTTATTCTTGGCCGGAATATGGGAGAACTTAGCAGAGCGAGTCCACAGGACTAGGATAAAAGATGTCACTCATTTACGCGAGATCATCATTCAAAAATGGGAAGAGCTTCCACAGGAACAAGTAAATCGAGCCATAGATGAATTCCGACCAAGAATAAAAAAAGTTACTAAAATGGGAAGGAAAGCATTTCGAAATTTTTTTTTAATAATTTCAGGTAAATTTTACGTTAAAAATTATTTTTATAAAAAAATAAAAAGGTTTAATAATTTTTGCATGTTAAGTAGAAAAATCATACTTTCGTTAAATGTTGATAGAATTTGAATTATTTGATATTTTAGTCTGAAAACTTGTTTGCATATAGATAAATACATGTTTTATTGTGTAGAAGTTTTATTAAAATTAAATGAAAAATGTTGATTTTATAGCCTTTTTAAAATGTACCCTTTTTTATGGCACACCCGTTATATTAGTGAAATCAGAGCAAGTTATAAAATTTTAATAATAATAACTAGACATTGGCCCTTCGGTAGTACTTCTCTGACTTCCTATTTCGTCTTTGTCTTTCATCTGGTACTTTTTCTTCCTGCTGGAAGTTCGCTTTCATTCAGAAAGGTTACCGCTCCCAACCCTTCAACTATCGTCCAACCGCTTTGATTTCTTGGAGTTCTAAAGTTTTTTAATCAATCCTTAATACGAAGATTCTTAAACATCTTTCTTCTCACAGTGTCTTTTCAGATCGTCAGTATGGGTTCCGCAAGGGACGCTCAACTGGCGATCTTCTTGCATGTCTCTCTGACTCTTAGTTATTCTCCTTTTGGGATTTCAGTAAAACCTTTGCTGTTGCGCTAGACATATGAAAAGTTTTTGATCGAGTCTCGCACAAATCCTTAATTTCCAAACTGTCCTCCTTCGCTTTCTATCCTCTATTTGTGCCCTCACCTCTGATTTCCTTTCTGGCCGATCTGTAACTGCGGTTGCAGTTGGCCGCTGTTCTCCTCCTAAAGCTATTAATGGTGGTGTTCCTCAGGGTCCTGTCCTGTCACCTATTCTTTTCCTTTTATTTATCAATGATCTATTATGTCGCACTTCCTGTCCTATCACTACTATGCTGATGAATCAACTCTTCACTTCTCCACCCGCTTCACAAAGCATCCCTCTAAATAGTCACTCCATGCTTCGGTAGGACGGCTATGGTGCACCTGACCTCAGATTTTTCTACTATCGCTGATTAGGGTAGGGAAAACTTTGTGGATTTCAATGCCTCAAAAACTCAATTCCTCCACCTTTCTTCTCGTTACAGTCTTCCACACGACTATCCCCTTACTTCAATAATACACAACTCAATCCTTTCTCTTCTCTTAACCCTTTCTGTCCCAAATTATTGTTTTGAGCTAAAAAAAAAAAATTTGTTAACACTTAAAAATGTTAAAAATAGGTTGGAAACATGAACGAAACTTTTAGAAATTTATTTAATTAATTACACTAGAAATTACATGATTCCATTGGCACTATTAAGTAATAAGAGAAACTAACATAACTTTGGTACTTTGAATGAAAGAAATAAAAGCAATTTTTGACCTTTGTAAAGAAATAGTAGACCATACTACTTTGAATGGAATGCATTAAAACAGTTTTTGTCCTTTGTTAAACATAATGGTACATTAGGGCATATCATACTTTTCCGAGTCCGAATTTCACTCTGGCTAATACATATGTATTTTTATGTAAAATTTAATTCTAAGAGGGGTTTCTTTTCTGCAACTTTTCCCAAAAATCGCGTTATCATGTTCAAAATTGCGGTTTTCTGTTCTCTGTTGAAATACCAAATATTTAATTGAACACAACCTCATATTTTTAACCCTTTGTCGTAATTTGTTGCCATTTAGACACATTAACTTTGCTTAACTCTTACACAGGTTTAATACATACATAAGAAAAAAATCTACTCCATTTGAATCTTGGTAACCATTTGGACGCAGAAGGCGAAGTTCGACATTCTCTCAACAGATGGCTCTGAGCAATTACGCCAGTTATAATTGTGAAGTAGAAGTGAGTGGACGCCATTTTTTTCGGAAGTGTTTTTTTGTAATTTTCCTAAGTTTAACCACCATTATTATATTTGTTTTGACTATAATTTCATTCTAGAAGTATTAAGGAAGCTCCCTGTTTACTTTAAGTAATATTTTTAATAACTGTGAAGAAAAGACTTTATTCAAAGTTCGTTTCGAAATGGACACAAAGTTTTCATAGGGTATATTTCTGTCTATGATAACACGTGCGTCCAATTGGATACACGAAATTAATTTTTCATTACGATTGTTTTTATGTACTGTTATATATATTATATATATATATATATATATATATATACATATATATATATATACACACATACAATTACATTATATATATATATATACGTATATTATATATATATATATATATATATATATATATATAGATATATATGTGGGGAGTCGGAGTCGGGAGTCGGGGCTTTTTTGAAGAGTCGGGAGTCGGTAAAAACGACCGACGACCGACTCTTTGATTCAATTTCTATATGCCAACAATTTACCAGAATACTACTCTGCCCTAAATAAATATCTTCCTGAACTAATTCTAGATTCACATTTCCACATTGATTTATTGTTCTGGTAAATCTTAGCAAATGAATTTCATATTTCTATTTTAGGATACTAGGTACCATATAAAATTAGCAATATATTAATTATTAATTTAATTAGCCCCTATTAGTAATGAGTCATGGACCTAGTAGAAAATCAGCGGTCTTTCAATATTTTAAGCTAAATGAGGATGAAAGTATTTTTATTTGTCAAGTAGAAAAGGATGGTAAAGAGTGTAATGCAAAAATTAGTGCTTACACTGGGAAACATGCTAATGCTCCAACTAGAGCCTCAAACTTGAAACGCCATCTACGAAACAAACATCCCAATATTTATAAGGTTGTAGATCAGCATGATAAGGAAAGAGTCGGGAGTCGGGAATCAGAGTCGGTTTTTAAAAATACCGACTCAGGAGTCGGGAGTCGGTTGTTTTTGGCCGACTCCCCATCCCTGTATATATATATATATATATATAACATAAAATTACATTTTATATATATATATATATATATATATATATATATATATATATATATATATGAGAGAGAGAGAGTGAGTACTAACTACCACCCACTAATTACCTTATTAGACCTTTGTTGACTAATGGACACAAATTATTTCATTTAGAAATGTTCTTACAAAAAAAAAAGATTGCTAAAAATGCTTATATATACACCTCCTATGCATATTTCAAGTAAAAAAATGAACCTACGCTAAAATTAAATGGTACTGAATGACAAAGGGTTAAGCTTATGTTACACCATTATTACGAATTTTAAATTAAATTTGCAATGCCAAATTCAGTTTTCTATTACCAAAATAAATATTCATTACCAAATTTAGGTTAATTTGGTAATTAAAAATGCCGGTTGGCAACCCTGGTTATAACCAAAAATTATATTCCTTGTCTAAATTTATGGCGAAAGAACACTAAATATACTGATATGAATTTGTTACAGATTGGACAAGAGCGAGAATAAGCACCGCTAGACGTAATGGTCGAATCTGCCCCCAAAACCAGGAAAATGTCAGGTTCAAAGCTCTCGGATGTTGTGGGCCCGGGGAAGGAGTTCATTCCCAGCGAGGTGCCGACTTGGAGAGCTGTTCTTCAGAGAGGGATTCGTCTGCAGGAGGAAAAGTTCCTCATTCATGACATCCAAAGGTCTAAATACCCTATCCGAGAGGTGACTGACGAGCTGGCTTTACTCGTGATGACTCAGTGGAGGAAGTCGAATGTAAAGTTCTCCCCGCCTGTGACAATCACGGAAAAATCGCTCTCATATTAGATCTTGTTGAAATGGAAGATGACAGACGTTAAGTCTGCTACCCAGGAGAAGAGGATGGCTGATCTGGATAAACTCTGTGAAGTCTGCGTTTGCAAGCATCAGATCTTCTTGTGCGGCTCAGAGGGGAGTGGATGCTCAGGATGCTCCCTCAAGGCCCATGTGAACTGTAACTGTCCTTTGGAGGTGAAGATTCCTAAACTGGACCTTTAGTGGCTGTACTACCAGAGAGTGAAGACTTCCGAAGCTTCAGGAATCCAGATGTCTTCTGTAGACTTCGAAGACAGCAGGAGACAGATCAAAACAGCGAAGAGGAAGGAGGCTGAAGAAGCTTCTGCTGTGAACTGGGAAGAGGAAGAAGAAAGAGGAGGCTACTAATGAGGAGCTTCTCATGAAAGACTTTGAGGAGGACGAAGAGCCACACTTGGAAGAAGCTGCAAAAGAAGCCTCTGGCAATGCTGAGGCTACTGAAGCTCCTATGGACGTTCCCGCTGAAGTACCTGCCGAAACTCCAACTTCTGCTACACGAAACTACGTGAATATCCAAGGGACAGCTTCAGCAGCTTTGAGGTAAAGGGTGGCAAATGTTCTGGCAGCTGCAGTTGCCGCTGGCTTCCTGAACGACCTCATCAAGGCCGGTCATCTTTCCAAAAACAAGGCTTGCTTGGCCATAGATGGCATGAAAGTCTGGAGGGCCAAGGAGGAAGTAATGGCCTCATCAGTTGAAGCTCTCACGCAGAGGTCAGAGGAGGAGAAGATCTCTGGGATATTCTTTGATGGCAAGCAGGATAGGAACACAAAGGTGTTGAAATATGACGAAGTGACAGGGAGATTTCATCCTGGCAAAGTGATCGAGGAGCATTACACTATCACGTGGGAGCCTCAAGGAAAGTACCTCTTCCATTTCACTGCCGAGAAACCTGAGGAAGGAGAAAAGCCTGCTCATAAGATCGCTCAGGGCCTGCATGAGTGGCTTCTGGATCACGGAGCTGACGAGAGCCTTGTAATGATTGGAGGAGACTCTACCAACACCAACACGGGGTGGTCTGGAGGCGCCATAGCCCTATTGGAGAAGATGCTGGGTCGCAAGTGCCACTGGATGATCTGTCAGTTCCATGTGAACGAGCTCCCCCTGAGGCACTTAATCATCAAGCTGGACGGCCCTGTAACTTCCCGGTCAGGCTTCAGTGGGCCTATTGGAAAACTCCTTGAGAACGTGAATGAACTTGGTCAACTTCAACTTCAAACCAGTGGAAGGAACTGAAGATATCATAGAGCTGCCAGTAGAGATAGTCAAATCTCTCTCCACAGACCAGCACAACTGCTATCTTCTGATCAAAGCCATCAAGTCTGGAAGTCTCAGTCCACAGTTGGCTGGTCTCAAGTGCGGACCTCTGAACCAATCCAGGTGGCTCACTTCTGCACAGGCCATCTTGCTGTTGTGGATGAGGGAGCACGGACTGTAGGGGGAGGTGCTGAGGAGGCTCGAGGTCCTCGTGAAGTTCTGCCTTAACTTCTACTTCAAAATGTACTATGACATAAAAGAGAAGAACCACCTCAAATTTGGTCCTGCACACGTTTTTTCAAGCCTGAGGCTGCTGAGGAACCAGACTACCGAGGTCAGGAACATCATCTCTGCTGCAGTGATAAGAGGAGCTTACCACGCACATCCTGAGAACATCCTGGATTCATTCCTGTGCAGTGAGGATGAGCATCAGAGAGCTTTTGCTGTGAGCCAGATAGAGAAGATCAGAGAAGGAAGAGACTTTGGTGATACGACTGTGAGGCCCCATAAAAATCCCAGTGTCAATCTGCAAGCCATTTCACCTGAGGATCTCATCAACTGGGAATCAGAGAATATTTACGAGCCTATTTTCACCCGCAAGATGACCTTGACTGAGCTCGAGGATCTCAGGAAAACTCCACTCAAAGTGGACGCTTTCTCTGTTCATACTCAGTCCTGCGAGAGAGCTGTACAAGAAGTCTCAACTGCTTCCAAAGCTGTGTACGGTCACGAGAGGAGAGATGGGTGGGTAAGAGCCAGGATAGACCATCGAGAAATGCTCCCAGTGTTCAGATTGAAGCAGGACATACTTAAGAGCTTTTCAGGTTCGAGTGGCTGATGAAGAGGCTGAAGCCATCGTTAATGCTCATAAGAGTTGAAAGTCCTCATAAGATCATAATATAAGATCTTATGAGGCCACGCTTTTCAGGAATCCAGGAAGAACAGGCGTGTAAATCTACACGTGGAGGTGGCAAGTCTCCCGCTACTCGATCAGAGTAGAAATGGTGAGCCGCGCCTATTCTTTGAAGAAAAACTTAAAATTCTTAAGTTCTACGTGAAATCTAAACATTTTTTCAGCACCCAGAGGTGTTGAAACACGCAAGAAAGCAAGGATGAGGTCAGAAAAGCAGCTTTTAGACTAAATCATATGCAGAACAGCTGTGCGCTTTGGTTTGGGTGCCCTGAGGCTGCGTTAGGCAGCCTTCAATTCAGAAAATCGCGATTTTGACCATGAAAATGAGATTTTTCGGAAAAGTTGCAAATAATAAACCCATCTTAGAATTAATTTTTAAATAGGAATACATATTAGCCACTTTATTTTTCCAAAATTTCAACCCTGAACCCAGAGTATGATATTCCCTAATGGTACATCACACTTTCTGCATTTTAGACGAGAGTAACCCTTCACACAGTTTCTGCATCTCTTTTTGGGTTCTAAATGCTGAGGCCAATGTCCATAAAACTACCAGATGTTGCTATACAGTTAATTGTTGCATTCAAATGACAAGGCATCATTGAAGCTAATCTGAGGAAATTACGCGTACTTTTTGTTGATGATGCCATATGGAATCGCTGGGACAGAAATGGTTAGCGTTCTTGGCGTTTCATTTTCTCGTGATCTTTCCTGGAAAGATCACATATACGCACTTTCTAAAACAGCTTTTAAGAGGTTAGGTGTGCTGTACTGGCTCCGTAGTTTCTACAACCTCACTCAGGTGTTGTCTCTGTACAGGGGTATTGTTTGCCTCTGTATGGAGTACGATTCTCATGTGTGGGGTGGCTAACCCACACACCTCTTACTGACTGTCTTCAGTCCCTCTCTCTTCGCCACAATGTTGCCTTACTCTCTCTTTACTATCGCTATTATAACGAACACTACTCTTCTGAACTCTTTAACTGCATGTCTCCTCCTATAAGGAGAGCTTGCAGTACTAGACTTTAGACATATTCTCATCCTTTTCTATCGAACTCTCGAACGCAAGGGTTAATCGGTATTTTCGATATTTTCAACTCTGGAACAATCTTCCTCAATCCATCTTTCCCCCCTGTCTTTGACCTCCAATCTTTCAAACGCAGTGTGTTCAGGCATATCGAAAACCTTAGACCTTCATTTTAGCTCTCTTCTTGTTTTTGCAGGCATTTCCCTTGGCCCCTCCTTCCTACATAAAAAAAAAATGAGCTCGTGGTTTGTACTGTTGAGTTAATTAAAGCTCTCCGTTAATTTCGCTGCATTTTATTTCTTTTCGCTTTGTTCATATAGACTTTCCGTAATGTATTTTCTTTGTTGAAACAATGTTGTTTTTCTTCTTTCAATTTTACTTTTTTTTTAACGTATATTCTCCATAATATTATCGACTCCACTTTTGTCTTCATTATGGAAGGTTATTTATTTTCGTTTTCTCTCCGCAGCGAAATTTTTTGCTGGTAATTTTTAATAATTTTTTTCCTCTCATTTATAATTTCCCACTCTATTTCGTTCGAATTTAATCTATGAAACAATTTTTTATTCTTCTGAATATGCATTGTGCTCCTCCCCATCCAATTTTCTTTTCAGTTCTATTATTGATTACGGTCGAAGTTTTCGTGTTTGGGAATGGCGTCTAAATTTATGATCATGTCACTGTTGTCATCTGCATAATTAAGTCCCTTGTACAGTCTCCTTCCTTGCCATTTCTGTAACTTCTTGGATAAACGCATATTTCTGCATAACTTTTAATAATGTACGAGAGAATGTGGAAGTGCGAACATAAATAAGAGTAACGGCGAAGAGGATAAAAATTATATAGAAAAAGGCGAAAACAAGAAAAATTAAGACAAACGTTGCTGGTTTAATTAGATCTCTTTCCATAATAAATGCAAAAAACTTCACTTTTTTCTACGTGAAGTCAAAATATGATAATAAAAACCCACTCAAATAAACTCTGTCTATTTGAGTGGGTTTTTATTATCATATCTCTCTCCATCTTTCTCTATCCTGTTTTTCTTTGTCAATACTGGGTTTTAACTTTTTCTTTTTCTTCATTTTATTTTGGTTATGGGTACGTCAGTATGATCGTAGTATGATATTTTTAAAAGTGATATTACCTAATTATTATATAATAAGAGAAACCCATAATTACAGTATACACTTATACAATTCATTAAAGGCTTGTTTGACTTCTGCATTTTCTATGAAGCTCAGGATAAAATGAGTTGCACTCAAAAGCTAAACTTTAAAGGAAGTTTTTATGGCATCCTGAATGGCTTAGTGGGAAGCTGTCGAACTTAGGACATTGCGTTGCAACGCGAGGACGGACTCTCCTTGGGGCTGCACGCTTTACTTCAGTCTTTACTAAATAATATATTAAAAACTTGAAATCGCTTCACGGTATAATTGACATACTTTGTGTACCTAAATACGTTCCTAAACGCAACTGCGAACAAAGGGTTTAGATTATTTTAAGAATTATATTATTCGTTCCGTATTTCCTTTCAACCGGAAGTCACGCTAAGTGACGCAAAGGCACCTCGCGTTGGGGATTCCCTTCCAAACCGAAGTCACACGAGCTGAGGTATAACCAAGGCACCTCATGCTTTGACGTCACCACCTCATGCGAATGACGTAGAGGATTTCCGTTTTTTCGAATATACTGTAAAAGAATGGGCTCAGCACCCTTAACTCAGATTCTTGCGCGCGGAGGTCAGACGCAGATCTCCGGATAGGGCTGGATTTCCTATTCGTTATTACCTCCCTTCGAGGAGAGCCAACAGACAACTTACGATTAAGCCGTTCAGATTAAGCCTCGCGGTAAGAAAGGCAGGAATAGCTCGTAAGAAATCTTGGATAAAATCTGACTATATAATAAATAACTGATTTAAAGTAGGCGGCGGTAGGGAAAGTCCGTGCCTACTGATTCCGAAATTTGATATACAGTACGTAATTTAGAAATAAGTAACTCTGATTTAAAGTCGAATCAAAAATGATTTGACTTCCACTTGTTTTTAATTTGAATATTAAGGCAATCTGATTGAAGCACATTAAACAAAAACTTTGCCAAGCATTTTCTTGTCCCCCCGGACCCGCCAAAGCACTTAGTCTCGACTACCCGAGTAAGTACTAAAGCACGACGTCTTCACGTCTACTTCGTCGGGAGTCTTATATTTCTGTTACACGGGGAAGGCAGAAGAAAAGAAAAGTGTAAAACTTATATACACACACACACACACACACACATATATATATATATATATATATATATACGTATATATATAATATATATACATACATATATATATATATATATATATATATACTATCCGAGTGTTTTGGCTCCTCTTGCGGGGTGAGACAAGGCTCCTTGCTCTCCCCTATGCTGTTTAACCCTTTGAGGACCAAGGGACATATTTGTCCCAACGGAAATAATAATATAAATTGTACAATGATGCAACGTTTCTAGAAACACATCTACATGTTTATACAGGTATCGTTTAGTTTCGGAAAATTAACCCAAAAATGGGTCATTTAAGTGACTATAGTTACTAATATCTAATTGTAAAACACAATAAAACTTAAACTTTTAAGTTCAAAGAAACGTATACTGGTCGTCAAAGGTTTCATGTGTATATTGACGGATTAATTGCTTTACTTAATGAGGCAACAGTGGGATGTTGTATAGATAACACAAGGATAAATAACTTAGTTTATGCCGATGATATGGTGTTAATAAGTCCCCTTGTTGAAGGTCTGGATTGGCTACTAAACGTCTGCGAAGTGTATTCGCAGAAACATGATATTCTTTTTAATGTTACAAAAACTAAGGTTATGCAATTTCATCCTAAAAGCTGTAATCAGCCAGCTGATATAAGGTTTAAAATGAATGGTGAAGTAATTGAGGAAGTACAAGAGTAAGTATTTGGGTCAAACTATTACCAGCTCCTTGAGTGATGACTCGGATATAAGAAAATCTCGAAGCCTGTGTGCTAAAGCGAATATGACCATAAGGAACTTTCGATTCTGTACAAGTGAAGCTAAAGAGACTCTTTCGTACTTTCTGCAGTAATATATACGGTCAGCAACTCTGGGTGAATTATAAAAAAGGTTCTGGCAGAACCCTAAATTTGCTGTACAACAGGTCTTTTAGACTCTTACATAAATTACCCCGAGATGCTCAGCTTCGCAAATGTTTGCTACCCGCAATGTCCCGAGCTTCCCGGAGGTAACAAGACGTACTCAACACAGTCTAATGCAAAGAATTAAAAAATCAACCAACCCGATCATCCAAGCTATCCATGATTCCTGCCATTTATCTTCTAAGCTATGGACCTCTTGGTACGAAAATGTCTGTCTGTAGCTCCACTTAACTTCGACATTACAGTATTATTTCTAATCAATTGTATACATTTCTATCCTTAGTATAATAATGGTATATGAACTGTCATTGTATTAATAATATTTGTCATATGGACTATAGTCTGCCAATAAACCTTTTCATTATATATATATATATATATATATATATATACTGCCTCAGGCTGGTTCCCTTCTCGCTTTTCTTCTGCGGGGCTAAGGGGCTAAAATTAAGAAGTGGATGTTAAATTAACAGTAAAATAAAGTTTGAAATATGAATTACGGAGACTATCTGAAATTTAGGTTTTTCTTTTAGTTTTACCGTTAATATTTTTTGTCGTTTTAACAGTCATGCTCATTTTAAAATGTTTATGCTCTCAATATAATGATGTGCAAAACGTAGCAAGCTCGAGAGAAAAATCAGGACACTATTTTGACAACGGAAACAAACCGTAAAAAATCTCCACAGGTGCAAAACTGAAGCAAGGAGTCTCAAACTAGAAAAAAAAAACTATGCGAAATAGAAGTGGACCTAAAATAAACATTCAGCCATACGACAAACGAGGAGGAAAACAAGGTAGCAGAAAACAAAAAATAACCTAAAATACGTAGGGCTATTCAAATTGATTCACCTGATTTCAAATGAGAATATTTTTTAATGATACAAATACAGTGTGATTTGTGATACAACAACCAAAAGAAAAACTGTCCAAATTTTGTCTCTCATCTCATAAATGCTCTATGTGACTTCCCCTAGTTACACGAGCAACGTCGACACGATAGTCGAATTCCTCCCATACTCGCTCCAGCATGTCCGTTGTCACTGACTCTACGGCAGTAACAATGCGAGTTCAGAGCTCATCCAAAGATGTGGGCAACGGTGGCATGTACACAGTATCCTTAACGTACCCCCAAAGGAAGAAGTCGCACGGTGTAAGATCCGGCGACCTACCGATTTACAGCTCGAAAACTGCAACACACAAAACGCCTTCTGCTGTGCGGACGCCATTTTCACACTGACTGTTTGTTGCTAGGCTAGGCCACGGCTTGACTTTGGAGCCCTCTCGCGGTGATCTTGTAAAATTCGGAGATTTCCTCTTTCATGTGGTGTATGTCCAGTTGATGCACGGTTGACAGGTACGGAAGTATTCTCAGTTGAAATCGGATGAATGAATTTGAATAGCCCTGTACTTCTACGCGTTTGCGAAAAGAAAAATGCACAAGCAATAATTTACTGTAATAGCGATGGTCAGATTTATCCTAAACAACAGGAAACCAATGGTTTTAGCATGTTTTGGAGGAAAAAACACGTGTCATGAAACATCAAAAACCATGAGAAAAACCTAGGTTTCATGGAAAACCTAACCCCTAACCTAACCTAACTAACCTAAAAAATATAAAACCCTATACCGATCAATTTGTGATACGTGATCTTTACGGGGCTCCGCCCCCGTACCCCCGAGACCTAAATTATACAAATTGGACACACTACATTTAAAGGGAGAACACCATGCGAGCTCTACTAGCGTCACCTCACATCGGTCACAGACCGAAGCCATTTTCAAACTGAAGTGAATGAACGATACGATAGTAGGGTTGCCATCTCAAAATTTCCTAGATTCATACCCAAAAATGTTTTTCGTAATTTTCTAACTTCATTTTTTTGACTATGCGACACATGCAATCAACGTATTTTAATGAGAGAAGCAACTTTGTCTCTATGGTATTTTTCAAAATTTTGATTAATTAAGTGGCGCCCGTATTCTGAACCATTACCGTTTTTTCAGTGTTATTGTAGCAGCAAAGATCTGTTCTTAAAACAGTGCCTCTTGCTGACTTGCAGTAAAAGGATGAATCGACAACTTTAATACAACATTGTTCCTTCTGTCCTATTTTATTGTTACATTTTGCTGCTGTTTCTTGCTTTTATTATTCTACACACTGCAAAATTAAATTTATAACTTCCAAGCCGGCTATCTTGCTTGTGGCATTCATTTTGTTTGATTCTAAATACTTTTACTTTACATATACCGAAATGAAGGGCGCCGGTTTTTATATTCCTTTTATTTTCATAATGCAGATTCCATTTGCCTTATATTGAGAAAACAGTTGAATAAATTAACAGTGATCTTATGGCAAATACAGTACAAGCTTCATTTGTTATTCTTGCTCAAACGTTTTATAAACGTTTATTAAACGTCCTATTTCTTGCTGGGAGATTATTAAATTTGTGCAAAGAATTAGAAAAGACTTTTAATCTGTTACTGTGATCAGATCATCCACTTATATGCGATGCAAAGACTGCGTTTATAAATTTTAGTCCTACGATTTAGTTTCATAATGATAACTGTATCGAACCCTCAATGAGTGCGTTATTTACTTCAGAATAGTGAATTTAGTCCCATTTATTTTAATTTTTCAAAGTGTTTCGAAATGGTTTATCTATTTGTTTATTTAACTCTGCTGGCACGACGTCATTACATTTTAAATAACTACATTAATATTTGAGGTACAACATTAATATACTAGATTTAATTTTCATTTCCGCTGGAATTTATAAGACTCGAGTATAAATCTTAAAAAACATTGGGTTTAAGTACTCAAGTACCATTCCTTGTGGAAATCCAAATCTACTAACGCTGTTGCCACTGTTGTGGCTACCACTTTCCTGTCCATTAGATATAGTAATGAAAAAGTGAATCGAATTAACGGGTTGAGCCAAGTTGCAAAATCCGTGCCTGCTTTAATGGTCGAAGCTTTCTATACAGTTAAATCCACTCTTTACTTCCTTGCCTTCGCTAAGATGACTTTCTTACCTATTACTACCGTTATTTCAGTCTCTGCTTTCCAGGGTTGGCAAAAACCCAGCAAAAACCCCAAAACCCAGCAAAAACCCAACTGGTTTTTTGCTGGGTAGTTGGGTTTTTGCTGGGTTTTTGCCAACCCTGCTGCTTTCAGACGTTCTTTGGAACTTCTATACAAAACCCGATAATGAAACTGGTCCTCAGTTTAGTATTTTTGATATCGATTTAGGGGTCATAATCATTTTGGATTTTAGTCAGTATGGATTAACTTTTTTTGCATAACGTGCATTTTGTTGCATAACGTGCATTTTACCGCTCTTATTTTTGGTTAGGTCAGATGATTTTACTCAGCCTTAGGAGACGTCTACACGGAGAAAAGGGTTAATCTAGGGGAAGAATTTCCTGATTTGGGAAAGAGTAAAAGGAGACGTTGATCCAATTGCAGTCTCAAGATGTGATTTCTGAGAAAAATCTAACTTAAAGTGAGAATGGATATGGGTCGTTTTAGAATTCCCTCCTTTAAGATTTCCATTTGCGGATTTCTTACTCCTGGACAAAGAATGACGTAGGAATGGTACCGAGTAGGAAGAGACTATCTTGAAAATTTTCTTTACACACTCATCATTATTCTCATCCATGTGATGAAAGGAAAGTTAAAATCCCCGCATAACAGAATATTTACCTGGTAACCTCGTAGCAGTCCGTGCGTTGGTCTCTCTTCACACGAAGGTAAAGCTAGTGGCCCGACTCTAAGTCTGGGTTGGTGGAGAAGCGCGTTTCATTTTTACGATTTCCATCGCGCACACATAGCCAAGTACACACATAGCCGGCGTCATCTACCTTTGAAGAATTCTACGTTCCAGCAATGTTCCTGATCTCCTTCAGAAGCTGGGTGAATAGTCTTGGCTCCCTGACAACCAAGCTATTTTCTTTCAGTGTTGAGGGTATCCCTCGTCGGGCCTTTAGTTTGGGAACACTACACATTCTACCTTTCCTATTTTTCAGTGTCGTTTGGATGGTAATTGGATTTAGTTTGAAGTTCGGTACCAGTTTTTGGTCATTTTCCATCTGTAAATTATGGTGTACCTCTCTTCTTCTTCTTTCCAGGAAATATAGATTTAATGTACGTAGTCTCTCCTAATTGTTGATTTCTTTGCAGCCATCAATCTTGGCTGTGAAATGTGTCTGAATTTCTTCTAGTGTATTAATTTCTTCCTTTTTATATGGGAACGTCAAGACTGAGCAGTATTCAAGTTTTGGTATGATCAGTGCCCATTCTTCTAAAGATTCCCCGTACCTGTCCCGCGACTCTTGGGGTATACTATTTAAATTAATGTATTATTAATGTATCATAAGTATGAGGAACGGGTATTTAAATTTATTTTCTGATGATTTTTAGACGCTTACATTTTTAAGTTTCATTCTTTAACGTTTTGACATACAAATCTGGACATGATTTGTTGGTACTGATATTTCGCCTTCGTGGACAGAAGTGAAACATACGTCCACCTCCTCTCTAAGTTAATTTATCTACTGTCAATAATTGTAATTACTTAGTCAATGTAATATCATCTAAGCAATTTTGTTACTATCCAATTTGAACTACGTATGTAAATATGTCTGAATATTTTATATATATTTTGTATATAAAACGACTCCATATTTTCTTTCCCACAAATTATGTTTTATGTGTGAGATCCCAGTTCCAAATATTCATCTAATTAACAGACTGAACTAATAATGATAATTTTTTCCTTCCAGAATTTCACTATCAAAACACAAATTCTTGCTGGGAGAGGTTGCGGCGGGGGTTTGGGCGGGGGGGGGGGAGGTTGAGGGGGTGTCAGTCAGTTTCAATTCTTAACTGTGCCTAACAGTTTTACAAAAACCTATATGGTCATGTATCTTCGTTTCAAAAGTTTGCCTGACCCGAACGCCGTATAATGTTGATCTTCATAACAAGAGTTTCTCTCATTCTTAAAGATATTTTCATAATAATTAGTGTCCTTTAAAAGAAAAATTCAGCACTTCCTTTAAACACCAATTTCCTTTCGACACAAACGTAAAAATATTTTGTTAAGTTATTTTTTATATACAGGGTGGCCCCAAAAAAATGGTACCAATTTTCAGAAGTGATATCTCAATAACCATTGCAGTTAGGGATTTTAAAAAACAACCAAATGAAAGATAATTCTTTTCTCTTTAAATACTTATTCAATAGCTTGATGGTTATAAACCCATGTAATGCCAAAAATTGACTTATAAGAAAAATATACAAAAAAAAGTTGCGCATTTATATTTATTCCTTTTATTTTTTCTAATTAATTATCTTCTAATTTACGGTCTTTAAACGAAGTTCTGTGATTTTAAGTTAAACCTAATTTTCAATAAATGGCTCAATCTGCCCCTCATTATGGTCATCCACAGCCTGTAATCTCGCCCTCCATTTTGAAATTGCCTTTGAGATCGTCATTTGTGAGAGATTTTCCCATGCAGCCTGAATTCGTTCACGAAGATGGTTCACATCACGGATTTTCTGACCATGGTAGACTTCTCTCTCTAAGGCAGACCACACAAAGTAGTCAATGGGGTTTAGATCTGGGCTGCATGGTGGCCAATTATTTGGTTCGATAAAACCAGGACAATTATTATTGAGAAATGTTATTGTTTCCTTGGCTGTATGAGATGGGGCTCCATCTTGCATGAACACAAAATCAGTGCTCGTCTCCTTGATCTCTGACAACATTGGAGACAAAATGTCATTACAGTAGTAAATTGAGTTAATTTTAACGCCTCGATGAATAAAAATGATGGATGTTTTGTTCTCAGATGACGCTGCAAGGGAAACCATTGTCGAATCTGAAAAGTGTTTTTTTTCACGCAAAAGTCGTTTTGGGTCAACATGAGTTTTTGTCGCCACTGCTGCACGAACCCGATCATTTTGGGTATTTCGTGGTGTTTCGACCGTAAATCGTTTCTCATCAGAAAACCAAATTTTTTTCACAGACTCATTTGACCGAAATCTTCGCAATAGATTTTTACATCGATGGAAACGTCTTTCTTTCACAGGCTCCGATAAAGCAGTAACCTTCACCCTCTTAAATGTTTTCAACCCAAGATCTTTTCGAATTATTCGCTGTACTGATGAACGTGAAATCCCGGTTTCTTTCGCAACTTCACTTCACTTTTACTTGTTCCCGGTTGTTCCTCTTGACTTAAAACCATTTCATTTACTTTTTCAGTTTTCTGGCGTTCTAATACTTTTTGGTCGACCACTTCACGGACGCTGTTGACTGCTGCCGGTTTTTTAAAGTTTTTGTAAAAAATGTGCCACAGTTCTTTTTTTCCAATTTCTATTTGGAAATTCGTAAAGGATTCTGTTTAATGAATATCCTTTTTCTTCACGTAGTGCTTGTATAATGTTCTTATCAGATTCTCTCAATCCCATCTTGAGGGGTCTGGAATAGAAAAAATTCATTTAAAATTAGAATCAAGGAATAAATATAAATGCGCAACTTTTTTTGTATATTTTTTTTGGAAGCCAATTTTGGGCATTATATGGGCTTATAACCATCAAGCCATAGAATAAGTATTTAAAGAGAAAAGAATTATCTTTCATTTGGTTGTTTTAAGTCCCTAGCTGCAATGGTTATTGAGATATCACTTCTCAAAATTGGTGCCATTTTTTTTGGGCCACCCTGTATATATATATATATATATATTTTTTTTTTTTCCCCTCTCTCAAGAGGTTTGTCCGAAGATGAATGAATAAATGTTTCGAGTTTGCTCTCCTCCATTTCGCTTATTTTCTAATGTTTGTTTTCGTTTGTCCTCTCTTTGTTTTCTACATTTCATAATTTGTTTTCTTTGTCAGAAGAGAGTTCCCATCTTTCTTTCCTTTTTCGTTAATTTTCTTTTTTTACTTCTTGGGTCTAAATTCCATTAATATCGGCTCAATTTTCATTTCCATTAGAGAGACACATTCTTCCATTTTTTGTCATATATATATATATATATATATATATATATATATATATATATATATATATATACTGTATATATTATATATATATATATATATATATATATATATATATATATATTACTGTATATATATATATATATATATATATACTGTATATATATAATATATATATATATATATATACTGTATATATATATAATATATATATATATTATACTGTATATAATATAATATATATATATTATATATATATATATATATTATTTCTTTAGCATTTCATGCTGAGCAATATTTTACAGATGAATTCAAATACAAGAGAAAAATAAGAATTTTTTTGTATTTAGATTGGTTAGATAATTTTAGAAACTACGATGTTCAACTAATAATTAAATGAGCGCTACAGAACGTTACTTGTTAGTTTTGTCCGTTTTAAAACTCTCGTCCAGTGTATGAAATGATACTCAGTACAAAGATGAGAAATTTTACCGTTGAAAATCATTTCTTTAATTAAAAATTTATATGACAACCATCCGTGGCTGGCTACGAGGGCGGAAGGGGAGAGAAACTAATTCCTTCCTCCACCAAATAAGGCGGGATACTGCAGAGGGGTTGACCGCAGGTTGATCCTGAACCGTCGTCGTTCATAAACTTTTGAAGGTATATGAAGGTATGACAATAAAAAAAATTATGATTTGCGATACGCTCTGACTATATTTCAAGTAAATGAGACTCAATATTTATATTATATTTAAAGTGAAATCTTATACGTTTTCTTTTAATTTCCTGAAATACAAATACAAATCAGCTGAGTAAAACCTTTCGGAATCAGTGATTATAGGAAATGGTCGCATACGAGTACATAGATAATGGTTCAGATGGCTAAGCAGGAGTTATACAAATATACAAAGGGGCCGGAAGCTATTGTAAAGGTTCACAATTAAAAGTGGACAGAATGTAATCAAATCTATTTTTGATAAGAGGCATGATTTAAAATGGTAATGAATTCTGCAGAAATAGGGCAGTGAGATAAGCTTACCGAAAATAACAAGTAGATATCTAGATATAGCAGGTTCTCATTATATTTTAAAAGTTCATTAGCCAAGTCACTTACACAGTTGAAGGAACCATTTCTTAATTTTTAATTTCTTAATCGGACATTCATTTTCAGGCACTGAATTCTGAGAATGAGCAATTGAATTATTTAACCGAACTCGATCGTAATCGATTTTATGATCTCTTTCTTTAAACATTTAAAAAGGGTTATCTTTAAGTGTCTAAAAGTTACAAAAACCTGCCTCACCCAATCACATCACATTGACTATTGATGGGAAGATAGTTTCAATACCAGTTTTGTTCTTAAAAGATTTCCAAAGCTGTTATTATTTTCATGTAGATAACCTCACAAAGTTTTGTGTACAGTGCTCAAATAGAACCTCCCGTTTTGCGAGTCCTTATAACTGCTTTGCACCGAGGTCTCCCCTAATCTTATTTACAAAAATGGGAAAGGAGAGTTCCGCGCTTTTCATTGTGTCAGTAATATCAATCGGTAAGAATCAAGCGATAGTATCCAATTCCAGGATCAAGTTTGAAAAGAAAATTATAGAATGTTATTTATAGGTAATAGACCAAAATTCAATTTTGGAAGGACACTCAAACCCAATCAGGAGTATTATTTAACCTTCAAAGACAAACCAAATTTTGTTCCGTTTTTGTTGTGTATTAAACCTCTAATAGTTACAAACAAAACTTACAATCAGTGTTGGGCACTAAAGCGTTAATCCGATAACAGTTAATTAACGAAGTTAACTTTTTTTAACGGACTATTAACGGAAGTTAATTTCCATTTATCGTTATCGGACCAGTTAACTTCCGATAACTTGATATTTAGTCTGTTAAAGTCCGTTAACACGTTAACTGCGGAGTCATTCACGGAAGATCACCGCTCCGCGAATGAATTCAAACCGCCATAACTTCAGTCTGCCAATTCCGTCCTCTGCCGCAGTGGAACGGCTCTTCTCTCTCGGCAAGGACATCCTGAGGCCCAAGAGGTCAAGACTGGCAGTTGGGCCTAACTTTGAGAAGTTGGTCTTTCTGAAGGGCAACCAGCACATTGTGTCATAGTCTTTAATAAATGTGCTTAAAATTTAATTTTAACTTTCAGTTCCCGCCATAATAATTCTCTGGTAAATTAAAATTTAGTTAATGGTTAGTGGTTACAAGGGTTTCAAAACATGTAATCAGTACATTTTTTATTAAAAATAAAAAAAGTTATTAATCAAAAAAGTTGCAAAATTTGATAAAAATACAGTTAAATACCTATTTATTGTTGGATTTTGCATAAATAAACATTTTCTATAGGTTTTAAAGCTTTTTTCCTTGATTTTTTTAAATGTTAGTAAAGAAATAGTTATCGTTAACGGATTATCGTTAACTTCCGTTAACTTTGTAGTAAAATTATCGGATTATCGTTATCGGAGTTAAAAATTGGGGTTAACGGATTATCGTTATCGGAGTTAAAAATTGGGGTTAACGGATTATCGTTATCGAAGTTAACTTTTTGGTTAACGGTGCCCACCACTGCTTACAATAGATATATAATTTGGTTAGGTTAAGTAAAGTCAGGTTTGATTAGGTAAAGTTAGGTTACACTATGCGGGGTTAGGTTAGATTAGGTAAAGTTAGGTTACACTATGCGGGGTTAGGTTAGATTAGGTAAAGTTAGGTTGCACTATGCGGGGGCCAGGTTAGATTAGGTAAAGTTAGGTTACACTATGCGAGGTTAGGTTAGATTACGTAAAATCTGGTTAGGTTAAGTTAAATCGTTTTATGCTCCGCCTTCATTCGGAGAAGTGTGAGATTTTTCGTCAGAAAATTTTGCATTTAAGAAAAATTTCTTGACGTCACAAGAAATTGGTTCATCGGTCAAAAAGTTTGTCTTTGAAAAGGTTCGAGTGTTATCATGTGTCTAAAACAAAGAACATAAAACCTTTATGTATGGCTAAAGGCGATGACCTTGACCTGTCTCTTGGATATTCACCGTGCGAAATTACCTCTGAATGGCTCAGCATTTTCCATTATTTTTCAGTCTCTCTTTTCTAATCAAGGAAGAAGAATTACACTGAATAGAACGAAGCGTCTTCCATATGAAACTTACATACATATATATATATATATATATATACACACACACACACATACATACATACATACATACATACATATGGTGGCGCAAAAGTCGAGCATCATAGGAATTTTCAGTGTTGATTTTAATACGAGTATATTATTTTTTTTCTTTTAGGTGGGGGATGACTACGAAATTAACAATAGACGAGAGGGTGAGCTTGCTTGGTTTTAATGCATGGAATACCAGGTACAACAAATCGATGAATTGGTACAGAATTTAAATTCTGTACCGATTCATCGATTTGTCGTACATGGTATTCCATGCATTAAAACCAAGCAGCTCACCCTCTCGTCTATTGTTAATTTCGTAGTCATCCCCTACCTAAAAAAAAAAAATATATATTATAGTCAACACTGAAAATTCCTATGATGCGCGATTTGCGCCACCCTGTGTATATATATATATATATATATATGTGCGTGTGTATATATATATATATATACACACAGTATATATATAATATATAATATACACTGTGTATATAATACAAAGGACACCAAACCGCAACAGATCGGCATGTTAAAAGATGTAAAAAAACTTAAGACAAGTGAACATTTTAAAGCAATGCAAAGAAGAGATGTTGAAAGGAAGGAAAGAAATTTAAAGATAAAGAGAAAATTTGTAGTAAAGAGGGCCCAATTCGAGCAAAAACCTACAATACTTTGATGCGCTAGCAAATGCTTCCAATTCGGAACTCTTTTTAATTAAGGATTCGATCGAATTACTTTGAACTACTCAGGCTGGCAATCCATTCCACAAATTGACTATACGATTAAAGAGAACCTGTTTCGCTTCATTAGAATTGAAATTTTACCCACTAATTGAAACCATTACTGCGAGTTCTATTTGCATTTTGAAGGTGAAATATTTTTCTGCGTCGACATTATCAAATCCTTTAATAATTTTAAAATCTAAATTAAATCTCCTCGAATCAGCCTTTCTACAAGTGAGAAAAAATTTGAAGTTTCGAAACGGGCAGCGTATGATTTGTTTCTAAGTCTGGGAATCGTTTTTGTGGCCCGTCCTGCATTTTCTCCATTCTGTCTATGTCCCGTCGTAAATATGAGGATCAAAACTGAACGCCGTATTCCAGGTGGGGGGCGTAAAAAGAAATTATTCAATGATAGCATTGTTTTCTCCGACTTAAATAATGATCTATTAATAATCCTAAGATTCTATTTGCTTTTCTAACCACTTCGATACATTGCTTACTCGGTTTATGAGTGTCGGCAACAATAATACCCAAGTCTTTCTCTTCCGTAACACTCTTTAGTGTCTTGTCGCGCATAAAATACTTTTCTTCAACATTGTTTCTACGGATATGCAAGGTTTTACATTTATCTACACTATATTAAAGTTTATTTGCCAAATTTCTTCCAACACAAGTGACTTATTAATATCTGCTTGAATTTGCAAACGTTCAACCGCTGATTTTGTTCGTCCCCCTAATTTGGTATCATCCGCAAATTTTGAAATTATACTCTTAATTCCTATGTCGATGTGATTGATATCTATAATCTATCTATCTATATTATAATAAGAGAGCTGTCCGTCTGTCTGTCTGTCTGTCTGTCTGTCTGTCCGTCCGTCACACTTTCAGAAATTGTGAGAAAAAATTGTGAGAAAAAATTCAGAAATTGTAAAAAAAATTCAGAAATTGTATTACGGGCGGAAATGTGAAGCTCAATTTTCATGACTGTGTTCTTTTCTGTAGTTTAGCAATGGGGAAGGGTGGGGGTGGGGAGGGGGTTAGCCCCCAAGTTGTATGAATGGGGGTGAGGAGGTTTTGGGAGATACCAGATTCAGAAATGCTGACACAATGTGAAGCTCAAAATTTTCACGGCTGGGTTTTTTTTTTGTAGTTTAGCCTGTCTAACCGTCAGCGAAGCGGCGGGAACTGTACTAGTCTATATTATAATAAGAGAGCTGTCCGTCTGTCACACTTTCAGAAATTGTGAAAAAAATTGTGAGAAAAAAATTCAGAAATTGTATTACGGGCGGCAATGTGAAACTCAAGATTTTCATGACTGTTTCTTTTCTGTAGTTTAGCCTGTCTGTTGTCTGTTTGTGAAATTTTATCCCGGGCAGTAATGGGGAGGGTGGGGGTAATGGGGATGGGTGGGGTAATGGGGAGGGGTGGGGGTAATGGGGGAGGGGGTTAGCCCCAAGTTGCATGAATGGGGGTGAGGAGGTTTTGGGAGATACCAGATTCAGAATGTTGACACAATGTGAAGCTCAAAATTTTCACGGCTTGCGTTCTTTTCTGTAGTTTAGCCTGTCTAACCGTCAGCGAAGCGAACTATACTAGTCTATAATAATAATAAAAGGACGCGCGCGCGCGCGCGTGTGTGTGTTCCTGCCATAACTCCAAAATGGAAGCAGTTACAAGCATGAAACTTCACACACATATTGATTAGGTCCCCAGGTTGTGCACCTCGGTGTTAATAAATTAAATAATTAAAATTACTGGGTCCGAAGGTCCCAGCACCGCGATAAAACTACAGAAAAGAACGCCGCCGTGAAAATCTTGAGCTTCACATTGTGTCAAGATTTCTGAATCTTAAGATTTTCATGACTAATTATTTGGTCAATAAAACTACAGAAAAGAACACACTCATGAAAATCTTGACCTTCACATTGTCGCCCGTAATATAATAATATCTATACTAGTATAATAAGAGAGCTGTCCGTCCGTCTGCCTGTCTGTCTGTGTCCGTCCGTCACACTTTCAGAAATTGTGAGAAAAAATTGTGAGAAAAAAATTCAGAAATTGTATTACGGGCGGCAATGTGAAGCTCAAGATTTTCATGACTGTGTTCTTTTCTGTAGTTTAGCAATGGGGGAAGGGTGAGGGTGGGGGGAAGGGTGGGGGGGAAGGGTGGGAGTGGGGGAAGGGTTGGGGTGGGCGGAAGGGTTGGGGTGGGCGGAAGGGTGGGGGTGGGGGTAATGGGGGATGGGTGTGGTAATGGGGGGGGTGGGGGTAATGGGGGAGGGGGTTAGCCCCAAGTTGTATGAATGGGGGTGAGGAGGTTTTGGGAGATACCAGATTCAGAAATGTTGACACAATGTGAAGCTCAAAATTTTCACAAATGGGTTCTTTTTTTGTAGTTTAGCCTGTCTAACCGTCAGCGAAGTGACGGGAACTGTACTACAGTAGTCTATAATAATAAAAGGATAGTTACAAACATGAAACTCCACACACATATTGATTAGGTCCCGAGGTTATGCACCTGGATGTTAATAAATTAAATAAGAAATTTAAAAAAAATAAATGACCATCAAAATCATTACGTCGTTACGTATATATATACTAGCGGAGCGACCCGGCGTTGCCGGGTGGACGTTGAACGCTATATATACACACACACACACACACGAGGGTACCTCAATAAGTATCCGCACTTTTTATTTTAGTGGTAATATAGTATATATAATATATACTCGTAATAACAAGCTAAACTGAGATCTATAGGCTTATTTAGGCTAGCAACATTATAGGCTTATTTAGGCTACTCGTAGCTGTCACATATCGTACGAGTAGTGAGCATGGCTGCGCCGCTTTCAATTTGTACCATGGAAGAACAGAGATCCGTGGTTCGTTTTTTGTGGGCAGAAGGTGTGAAAGGAGCGGAAATTCACGCGTTTATGTGCTCAGTATGGGAATAATGCGTTACCACGGCGAAGTGTGTACGAGTGGATTCAAATGTTCAAGGAAGGTCGGACATGTGTGACAGATGCTCAGCGGCTCAGGACGACCGTCAACATCAACCAGTGGTGACAAGCAGGAAGCCAAAGCCATGATTTTCGATGACAGAAGATTAACACTAAAAGAAATTGCATCTTCATTAGACATCAGTCAAGAGTCAGCCTATTCGATAGTTCATGACATTCTTGGCTTTCACATGGTTTGTGCAAGATGGGTGCCCAAACAGTTGACAGAAGAGCACAAGCGTAATCGTATGGACGTCTGCTCTCGTCTTTTGGCGCGGTATCATAATGAAGGTGAAAACTTTTTGGAGAGCACTATGACTGGAAATGAAACCTGGCTCCATCACTATGAAACAGAAAGCAAACGACAGAGCATGCAATGGAAGCATCCAACATCTCCCGTTGCAAGGAAGTGCAAAGCGCAGCCGTCAGCAGGTAAAGTTATGCTAACACTGTTTTGGGATACACGAGGCTCTATACTTGAACATTATCTAGAGCGTGGAACTACAGTAACAAGTGCATCGTATTCTGACATGCTTCGGAATGAGTTAAAGCAAGCAATTCGCACAAAACAGAGAGGAAGATTGTCGGAAGGTGTTATTCTCTTACACGACAATGCGCGCCCTCATACCGCTGCACAGACTAGAAAATGCCTCCAAGAACTTAAATTTGAAGTTCTCGACCATCCAACCTACAGTCCAGATCTGGCACCTTCGGATTTTTACCTGTTTGGACTACTAAAAGACGCTTTGAGAGGCCAGCGATTCCAAGGCGATGATGACCTGAAGGAGGCGGTGCATGACTGGCTACGCACACAGCCAGAAACATTTTGTGATGGCATTAGGAAGCTTGTAGATCGTTGGACTAAGTGTATTGAGAAACAGGGAGACTATGTTGAGAAGTGATGTGTTTATAATCTATCAGATGTGAAAATAAAATTGTGAAAATAAAAAGTGCGGATACTTATTGAATTACCCTCGTATATAGGTTGTTCACTTGGGTGTTGAATGCCCGGTTAGGTCAACTGTACGCCCTTGATGATTGGTTAGGTTTAGTCGTGATATTTTCGTTAGCTTTAGGTCCAAAATGGAAGCAGTTACAAACATGAAACTTCACACACACATTGATTAGGTCCCGAGGTTGTGCACCTGGGTGTTGAATGCCCGATTATGTTAATTGAATGCCCGGTTAGGTCAACTGTACGCCCTTGACGATTGGTTAGGTTAGATTTATATATATATATATATATATATATATATATATATATATATATATATATATATACATATATATATATATATATATATATATATAGGCATTTCACAGCCAAGATTGATGGCTGCAAAGAACTCAACTACTGGGAAAGACTACGTAAACTGAATCTGTACTCCCTGGAAAGAAGAGAGGTACACCATAATCTACATATGGAAAATGATCGAAAAACTGGTACCAAACCTAAAACTAAACCCAATTACCATTCAAACAACACTGGAAAATAGGAAAGGCAGAATGTGTAGTGTTCCAAAATTAAGGGCCTGACAAGGGACCTCTTCAACTCTGAAGGAAAATAGCTTGGTTGTCAGGGGGCCAAGACTTTTGAACCAGCTTCCAAAGGACCTCAGATACGTAACGGGGGTCAAAGTTGAAGTCTTCAAGAGAAGACTGGATGCCTGGCTCAGGACGGTACCAGATGAGCCGGGCGTGCCTGGCTATGTACGGCGGAGGGCACAAGAAAACAACTCGCTCCTCCACCAAGCCAGACCTAGAGGCGGGGCCACCAGCTTGACCTCCGTGTGAAGAGAGACCAACGCACGAAACAAAGTTCATAAGGTGTATATATATATATATATGCCCGTTAGGTCAACTGAATGCCCGGTTAGATTAATTGAATACCCGGGTAGGTTAATTGTACGCCCTTGACGATTGGTTAGGTTGAGTCGTGATATTTTCGTTAAAGCTAACGAATATATCACGACTTAACCTAACCAATCGTCAAGGGCGTACAGTTGACCTAACCGGGCATTCAATTAACCTAACCGGGCATTCAACACCCAGGTGCACAACCTCGGGACCTGATAATTGAAAAGGAACACCACCACGAAAGTTATCATTTTTCGTAAAGAGATAGAAAGAATAAAGCAAAATTTAGTAAAGAATTCATTCTCTTTATTCTTGATTGAAAGAAAATCCTAAAAGAACTTTTTATCAAAACATTTGAAGGACATGACCAGAATAATTTCATTATATACTTCCAATCCCAAATTGTTGGACAAATTAATAAAGAAAATAAGGTACGAAAAGAAATGAGAGTATTAAACAGCACATTTTGACCAAAGATAATAAGAACTGATAGGAAGGAGCTAAAAACCTCAACGTATGTCGACAGTTAGCAGCTGACGAGGAAGCTTCTAACAGTGGCTGTATCCTCCAGCGCGGGACACGTCAACGCAAAGAAGAGGCGACGTCAAACCGAAACATCAACGCGCTGGTGGCCAAACTTCCTCAAATCTCCGTGCAGCGGTCTGTCTACGGTTGGCCAGACTGGCAGTCGACGGCCTGTTGCGTGGCACGGTCAGAGTGCCGATCGGCTCGCGGGGCCGGACCTATACTAGCGTGCTAATGTTTTCATTTACGGGAAGCAATTGCGTATTCCCCGGACTACTCTTACTCTCCGGCGACATTAAGACTAATCCAGGCCCCACTACAACATACACATGTCACCATACACAAAGACAAACACAATAGGACCATGAGACACATACAGAAGCATAATATTAACATATTACAGTACAACTTAGATGGCCTCACAAACAAAATCATGCAGCTTAGAGAATTCTTACATAAACAAAACAGTCACATAGCACTTATACAAGAAACAAAACTAAAACGCACACACAAAACACCCACCATCCTTGACTTCACGGCGATTCGTCAAGATCGTACTGGGGGTCACGGGGGTGGAGTCATCACTTACATACGTAAAAGCATTACCTACACTGATGCCACCCAAAACATTAGAAACAATCCAAGCAGATAACACGATAGAAATACAGGCAGTTAACATTCAAACACGCGAAAAACACACCACCACACTAATCAACATTTACATCCCACCAGATAGTTCACCTCAGGTGCCAGCCAATTACAATCCACAGTTACACAATCTGGCCTCTCTCACTAATGTCATCTTAGGAGGAGACTTCAACGCTAAAGACACTAGCTGGTACCTGCACAACCAAAGCAACACCAGAGGCGCCAACATAGCCACACAACTAAATAGCCTCTTCATTCTTAACAATACAGAACAACATACACACATACCACATCAAGCAGGATACTCAAACTCCTCCCCATACATAACGTTCTGTTCCCCCTCACTAGCAACACATACACACTGGAGAACAGAAAAACAACTGTCATCAGACCACCTGCCCATCATCATTACAACACGTTCTACACTCTGCCCCAACAGCCTTAGGCACACTTACAGAAATTACAAGAAAGCTGATTGGGAACAGGTCAAAACACAGACTGAGGAACAATTCACGACATTAAACAGTACACCCATCATAAACATCAATACAACACTGAAGACATTTAATCAGATCATCAATATGCAAACACATACATACCCAAGGGCAACATTAGGCACTACAATCCAAATTACACTAGAGAAATAGCCCACCTCATAAGGCAACGTAACACCCTCAAACATAACACACAGAAGCTATAAAACAGCAGATACAACAGCTCAACACAGAAATAACAACAAACTTAAAGAAAAACAAACAAACATTCAGGGAATTCATAACACTAAACCACTCCACAGATACATCTAGGCTATCAAGACTATAAACAGCATTACCCACTCTAACAGCGGCATTCACACCTCACACACGCGCTATCTGTCGCAGCCAAATAATATCCCAACATATACACAAGCTAACATCTAGTTAATCACTACCAGTGGCGTAGCGTGGTGTGTGCGGGTGTGCGGACCGCACAGGGCGGCCACTTTGGGGGGCGGCCAATTTTGGCCAAGGCTGGCATACGGTACGGTATGGTACGAAATACCATATTGTTTTCTATGTTTTAAATTGAATTATTAAATTTTTTTTTTTATTGTCTATCATCCGGTTTCAATTTTCATCATTATTACATTGTTCCTCAATCAATAAAATGTAAATCCTTTATATACGTGTGTTTGCTGTAGTGGAAGGTATGTTACGTTTAAGGAAGGGGGCGGCCAATTTGGCTACCGCACAGGGCGGCCAAAACCCACGAGTCGCCACTGATCACTACGCAAAGATAAGTCACTTAAACAGAGACAACAACCAGAAACAAGCAGACAGACAAACAGCCAGACACAAGAAAACCTACAGACTCGACACGACCATTACATCCTTCAATACAGACCAGACCACCAATATCATCAAAAACATTAAGAATTTGAAGGCTACTGGACCAGACAACATATCTAATATACACCTTAAACACTTGGGCCCACAGGGAATACTAGCTCTCACAAACATCAGCACATACTCATACCAACACACTATTATTCCTGACATATGGAAACAGGTAAAATTATTACACTACTCAAACCAAACAGAAATCCAACAGAACCAGCTTCCTACAGACCCATTACTTTACTATGCACACCTTCCAAAGTAACAAAGACTAATGTTACAAATCATCAACTCACACATACCACTATCGCCTACCAGTGGCGTATCAAGGGAGGGGCGAGAGGGGCGACCGCCCCGAGCGGCACTTCCCGAGGGGCGCAAATTGCTGTCAGGCGGCGCAGTATGCAAAATTTTGGGTTTTATGTTTTAAATGCAACCCTCCAAAAAATTCTCTCTCATCATTGTCGCGCGTTATTTGTGTACAAAATATCCATGGTTTTGATGAAAAATCATCATTAAATGCTATATATGCCACCTCAATGCCACTATTTCCACAAATAGTTGCGTTAAATTCGCAAGTTGCGAACGAAGTTTCTCGAAACTGAAACTTATAAAAACTTACCTCAGGTCAACTATAAGTCAATCTAGACTGAGCAATTTGGCGATTATTTCAATTGAACGCAAAGTTGCAGAGACAATGGACATAGAAAAAATCTTTCATGAATTTTCTGTTATGAAAGTCCAAAAATTTAACTAGGCATTATACATTATATAGTTATTGTTAAAATTATGTAGTGTATTATGTACGGTACATTATGTAGTATTGTTAAAATTGAAGTTGCTATATTTAAGTTTTTCTTCCAATAAAAGTTTTGTTTAGAAGTGTATTTTTGTAAAGGAATTGTTTTTAAATTGAAAATTGTTGCGGGGGGGGGGGGGGCGTTGGCATTTTCGCCCCGAGCGGCAAAAAGTATTGGTACGCCTCTGTCGCCTACTCAACATGGATTCAGACCTCACCACTCACCCACGACATTACTCACTAACCTCACGCAGCACATCATGGATGGCATCACTCCAGACGACCAGCTCAACGTACACTATTAGCACAATAGACATTAGTAAAGCATTTGATGCTATCCCACGCTTCCCTTCAAACAAAATACTCAACACAAACATGCACAATAATACCAAAAGGTGGCTGAGCAACTATCTTTCAGGAAGATACATATGACATTTAATGGCAAGTCATCCAAAAACAAGCTTTTTCCGAACGGGGTCCCTCAAGCCTCTGTTCTCTCACCAACAATGTTCAACTTATACTGTAGATGCATGACATTCCAACACCCATAGATAACAAGCTTACCTTATCATCATATGCAGATGACATCACTCTAACATCCACCCACAACAACATCGTCACCGTTACAAATAACCTACAAACATACATAAACAGTATACAAGACTGGCTCACAAACAATAGACTCAAAGTAGCGCCCACAAAATCAACCATCACCTTGCTAACAAGCAACACAAAAGAACACCAGATAACTCCACACGTCCACAGATTACACTAAACACCACCAACATTCCACACACTCACAGGATCAAAATACTTGGGGTCACATACAACACCACATTATCTTTTGCAAACCACATTCAGGACATTAAAGACAAATGTACGTCAAGACTTAACACGCTTAGCTAACAGGCACAAACTTTGGACACCAAGGAAACAATATCACTCATATACAAACAATATGTTTGCTTAGTTTATGGACTACGCTAGCCCATGCTGGGCACCCATTATCTCAAACACAGACATAAAACCTTACAGACAATACAAAACAACGCACTTCGTATCATTACAGGATGTACTTAAACACCACCAATATAACACCTGCACAGAGAAACAAAAATACTGAAAGTTAGGGAACATTTAGCGACAACTAACCCACAACACCCTTGCCACTACATGTACAATCATGCACCAACACCTCGCACCATTAAGGTAACACAAGAGACATTATAACCAAATACCCATTCCATACCATGCCCACAGACATCACACAGTACAGAAAACACATACACACACACCTAACCCACAAAGCATTGACACGACTCGGTCCGAATACGGTCCTAGGTGCGAAGCCGCCACCCATTGACAGGTCAAAGACCAGCCTGAGCAGATCGGATCGAGTTAACTTAGCACGATTCCGATGTGGTCATCACCTCAACTTACTAACATATAAACACAGACTAGACACTCCACAGACGACACCTGCCGCCTGTGCCAGGACACACCACAAACAATTGAACACATTATGACAGACTGTACCGCTCTAGCACAACAACGAACGCAACATCACTAGTGCGCTGAACCTCTGGTCCACTCCGGAGAGGCGATCGGTTACCTGCGTGCCGCCGGCTTGTTCGCTACCTAACCAATATGTGTGTGAAGTTTCATGCTTGTAACCGTTTCCATTTTGAACCTAAAGCTAACGAATTATCACGACTTAACCTAACCAATCATCAAGGGTGTACAGTTGACCTAACTGCGCGGTCATTGCAGTTATTTGTTGCATATATATATATATATATATATATAATATGCGTTTCAACATCCACCCGGCAACGCCGGTCGCTCCGCTAGTATATACACACACACACACACACAGTGTATTATAATATATATATATATTATATATATATATATATGCCTCTGTGTAGTAATTAGCATCGCTGACTACGAATCCACCAGCCCTGGTTGATAAACTGGTACTCTGGGTGGTCAAGTGGTTATGAGGCGTTGCTGCTGATCCGGAAGTTGTGAGATTGCGTTCGACGAGGACTTTGTAATTTCTGACCACCGTGTGGGTCGTGGTTCGGATTCCACGCTAAGCTGTAGTCTAAAGTGAAGCAACAAGCTTTGTCTTCGTCAGAATGAACAATTCGAGTGGAAACAAAGCCAAGGTTACCAAGTGACGGTGTGGAGAAAGTTTTCAGTCGAGACGCTAAATAGCTACGTAGATGGAAGGAAATAATTTCGTTAATACCATCAGTTACAAAAGTTAGGATAGACTGGGACGTAGGTAAGTACGGCCTAATGTATCTCGACTTTTGAAACCGACTGTGCAGAAACAGTCATTTAGGATACGTAATTTCTTCACTAGAAACAAAACAAATGATTTTTAAATATAAAAAACTTTAATTGCAAGACCTTATTTACGTCACTTCATTTCCCGGTCACAAAATATCCTTTGCATACATACTCCATAATAGATATATATATATTATATTATATATTATATATATATATATTATATATATATATATTATATATATATTATAGTGATTTTCTTAAACATCTGACAGTTTAAAAGTTTGTAATTTTTTAACTGAAATAAAAAAAACGAATTTTTTTTTTTTTTTTTTTAATTTGTACGACATTACAATCATTTTGCATTGGGAGTTGCATAGCCTAAATTATCTTAGTATCTTGCGTAGCCTAGCCCATCTTTATTCAAAATGGCGTCTTATAGTCTCGAACAGAAAGTATTCATTAGTAAAAAATTCTATTCTAGTGGAAATTCCTGCGTCTCTGTGCAAAAAAAAAAACTTTCGTGCACATTTTCAGGTTCGTGATGCACCTTCTACAGACAATATTTACCATTTCATTAGACAGTTCGGAAAACGGGAAGTGTTCGTGATCAGCTGAAAGATCGTTCGAGTCGTCCAGGAGCGTAGCGAGCCCTTTTTAATGTGTAAGCACCGACGTGTGAAGCACGGAGCGGGGGAAAGATGTGGGAGGGGGCTGTTCCCTCTTCCACTGCTGAAGGAAAGAATTAAATATGGAATCCTGTTGATGATCTGTGATCGTGGCCGGACAGTTTGCCTACTGGACAGTTTGCCTACTGGACACCATGCCTATGGACACCATGCCTATGTGGTATATTTATCCTTACCTTTTAACTTATTTAACTTCAGATTCACGCAAAAGAATTAATTCAAAATTAAAATGTGTTGTTGCCCTTAATAGCATAAATGTCTGAAAATATATCAAGTAAGAAAGGGAAACAGAAGTTTTCACATAATGGATATTTGTATGTGTTTGATAAATGTAGCAAGCGCGACCCTTCGTTACTTTTTTGGCGGTGCGAGCAAAGAGTCAGTGTATTATAAGGTGTATATATAATATGGGTACTTTTCCGTTATCTGCCCCATTGACGATTGGTTAGGTTCAGTCATGATATTTTCATTAAAACTATCAAAAATATCACACTTAACCTAACCAATCGTCACTGCCCGGTTAGGTCAACTGTACGCCCTTGACGATTGGTTAGGTTAAGTCGTGACATTTTCGTTAGTTTTAACGAAAATATCACGACTTAACCTAACCAATCGTCAAGGGGCAGATAACGGAAAAGTACCCATATTATATATACACACCTTATAATACACTGACTCTTTTGCTCGCACCGCCAAAAAAGTAACGAAGGGTCGCGCTTGCTACATTTATCAAACACATACAAATATCCATTATGTGAAAACTTCTGTTTCCCTTTCTTACTTGATATATTTTCAGACATTTATGCTATTAAGGGCAACAACACATTTTAATTTTGAATTAATTCTTTTGCATGAATCTGAAGTTAAATAAGTTAAATAAGTTAAATAAGGTAAGGATAAATATACCACATAGGCATAATGTCCAGTAGGCAAACTGTCCAGTAGGCAAACTGTCCGTAGGCAAACTGTCCGTAGGCAAACTGTCCGTAGGCAAACTGTGATGCACTAAAAATTAGGAATTTAGGGTAGAAGTCACTGGTTATTCAATCAACTGAGATGGAAAATTCACTTTTATTCAGAGCACAGAATAGAAACAAAGTATTGGAACAAAGTAGTGTATTTTGCAACTTGTAATAATTAAAAGTATCCTTTTCCATCTTATAATTATAATAGTATACTTTCCATCCCTGTTAATTATCCCCGTTTCACCCAATTTGGAATGTCATTTCATTACACTATTATACGAGGTGTGTTCAAAAAGTTCCCGAACTGGTTATGCTGCGCACGCATCACATGACGCGCATGCGCGTCATGTGGTGCATGTTGTAGTGTGACTCAGTCTGTGTTCAAAGGCGGTTACCGCTTGTTGATATCGTATTTTTCTCTCGATATTTACTGTTTTGTGAAGTCATTTTGTGTGTTTTGTTGCATTTTATGCATTTGAATAATGGCTACTGTTGAAGAACAACGTGTGTGCATAAAATTTTGCGTTAAGCGGGCAAGGCTGCTTCTGAAATCCATGCCATGCTGAACACAGCATTTGACAATGACGCCTTAAGTCGGACAACCACTTTTGAGTGGCACAAGCGCTTTAAGGAAGGCCGAACGTCGACGGAGGACGATGCAAGGGTTGAACGACCTTCCACTTCAAGAACTCATGACACTGTTGCTTGTGTTCGTGAAATGATTCGAGGGAACAGTAGACTGACAGTCAGGGAAGTCGCATACGAAATGGATATTTCGACAGGATCATGCCACACGGTACTCAGAGAGAATTTGGGGATGCGTCGTGTGTCAGCCAAATTTGTGCCACGACTCTTGACTGCCGAGCAGAAAGAGCAACGTGTTGTTGCGTCTCAAGACCTCCTTCAACGTGCCAATCTTGATGAAAATTTTCTCAGAAACATCGTTACGGGTGATGAGAAGTAGGTGTACGGGTATCACGTTGAACAGCAGTCATCGCAATGGAAGTGCACAACAGTAGCCATTATTCAAATACACAAAATGCGACAAAAAAACACAAAATTACTTCACAAAACAGTAAATATCGAGAGAACAAAATACGATATCAACAAGCGGTAACCGTCTTTGGACACAGACTGAGTTATACTACAACATGCATCACATGACGTGCATGCGTGGCATGTGATGCGCGCGCAGCATAATCAGTTCGGGAACTTTACGAACATACCTCGTATCCAAGATACCACTAGAATATCTCTTGACATCCTGTAGTGTTAACTTTAAGATGCAACGCCAACAAATCTTTTGGAAATAATTTGTTTCACAATTAGATTTCATAAAAAAATCATTTTTAAACAACGATAAAGTTATTTTTTTTTTCCAAAATCAATGTGTAAGCACAAGCTTTTTCGCTTACGCCTAGCTACGCCCTTGGCGTCCATCAGTCTGTTCTAATGAAGTAGTGAATGAAGCACACATGACAATTTTGAGAAGTTCAAAATAGAGTATTCGACACCTGTCGCAAAAATTGTGTGTTCCCTACAGTACAGCAAGGAAAATTTGTCGTGTCGATTTATAGCTGCAGCCATACAAAATTCAGTTGAGTCAGCTTTTATCGGCAGATGGAATAAACAGAAGTTACATTTTTACCAACCAGTATTGTGCTGTTCTTGATGAAGTTCCGAACATTCTCCAGGTCACATGGTTTTCCAATGAAGCTCAATTTCATCTGAATGGACACGAACAAACAAAACAAGATTTTGGGTTTCAGAAAATCCTCACATTATGGTTGCCAACCCACTACATCCAGAGAAGGTGACAGTATGGTGTCCGTTATCGAGCGTTGGACTACTCTGGCCTGTTTTCATTTCCATCACTATTACTTCTGACGTATATCTGAACATACTACAGAACGAATTGGTTCTATTCCTTCAGAGATACAGCATGGACATGAATACTACAGGGTGGGGCACAGGAATCAAGTGTTTTTTGAATAGCTAGTAATCGGCAATTAGGAATGGGAGGGGCGTGCGGTAGGTAGCATTCCATTCTTGGGTTCATAGCATTTAACTTTAACTAACACTCACCTTTATCTTTCAGGTGCCATCATGGAGCAGTGGACGTTAGAACATCGCATGTTCGCGTATGATCATTTTGTTAGGAGTGGCGAGTCAGTGACAGCAGTTCAGCGTGTGTTTCGCCGCAGATTCAACATTCATCGAAATGACTCTGTTCCCGCTCGTGACACAATCTTACGTTGGGTTAACAATCTTCGAACAGGAGGCTCAATAATGAAAACAAAACCGAAGGGGCCGCAACGCACTGTGCGTACTCCAGAGAACGTTGAAAGGGTCAGACAAGCGATGTTGCAAAGCCCAGGCCGCTCTGCTCGGAGACATTCAGCTGCACTCGGAATCAGCAATCGTACTGTTAGACGGATTTTGCATGAAGAATTCATTTTCACCCATACAAGTTAGCGATGGTGCAGGAATTGAATGTAAACGATTGCCCCCAACGACTGAATTTTGCACAGGAAATGCTTGCACTTTATGAGCAGAATGAAAACATGATGGTGGTAATGAGTGATGAAGCCCATTTCCACCTTAATGGGGCCGTCAACAATCAAAACTGTCGGTATTGGGCTGCTGAAAATCCGCGACAACTCCATGAAAAACCGCTGCATAGCCCTAAGGTTACAGTTTGGTGCGCGGTGGGAAAGTTTGGCGTCATCGGTCCCTATTTCTTCGAACAAAATGGGGTTACCGTTACCATAACATCTGGGCGTTACATTGAGATGGTGAACACCTTTTTCATCCCTGAGTTACGAAGAAGGCGTATTGCTCGTCGACATTTGTGGTTTCAGCAAGATGGGGCCACGCCACACACCGCCAGAGCGTCAATGGCTGTTCTTCGCCCCCTGTTTCCCAACCATCTCATTTCGAGATTTGGTGACATTGCATGGCCCCCTCGGTCCCCTGACTTGTCCACATGTGACTTCTTTCTATGGGGGTACCTCAAGTCACGTGTCTACGAGGACAAGCCCCGTACATTAGATGCATTGAAGGAAGCGATCCGTCAACAAATCATCCAAATCAACAGAGACCTGCTGGGAAGAGTGGAGGCCAATTTTCGTAAACGCCTTCAACAATGCGTCGACGGCCAAGGACATCATATGCCAGATATAATTTTCGGTACATGATTATTATGACATGAAATGCTATGTTCTTACGAATGTTGTTCTACCAATATTTTTCTTTACAAAAATAAATATCATTTTCCTGATTATTCCAAAAACACTTGGTTCCCGTGCCCCACCCTGTATAATACCTGGTTCCAGCAAGATGGTGCTAGACCTCACATTATTAATGAGGTGCTTCACTTCTTACACGATACTTTCGACGGAAGAGTCCTGTTCAAAAGATTTCCTGCGGTTTATGATAAATAAATATCATGGCCACCAACATCACCAGATCTAAACCACTGTGAATTTCATCTGTGGGGTTATTTAAAAGATAAAGTGTTTAAACAGACTCCATACACAATAGAATAACTGAAAGCATCAACTGAACAAGAAATTTCCCAGATTTTAAAGATACTCTGTCCTGAGTATTTGAAAACTTTGTTGTTCGCGTATAAAGAATTAATGAGCTGAAACGACATCGCATAGACCAGGGGCGGTCAAATTACGGCCCTTCACAACATTTAATCCGGCCCCCGCACTGGTGACTAGAAATTATTAATAAAACAACCCGCAAGCTGTCGTGCGACAAAAGATCAACGTTCATTTATTATTTAGTCCAAACATTGCAAGCTTCTTCAAGGAAACAGAGAAAATAGGCCAAATAGGCCGTACATGGACATTTTTAGCGTATGGCAAGGTTTCCTGATTGCGACATTTTCTGTCTTAAGATTTAACAAACCAATATATCGATCAGAGATGACTGATGAACATCTTGATTCGGTGTTCAGCATTGCAACAAAGAACTAAATCCAGATATCGACACATTACTCAAGACTTACGACCGCTTTCACTCGTCCCACTGGGTCCGTGATAGGATAATAACTTAAATCTTATACCATCGCTACGCAAATGATCTTGATAGGTTATATTTTTAAATTCAATCAATAACGAATTGTTTAAAATTCAGTAAATAATTAAAATTAAAATACTAAACGCTATTTCTACATTTTCATATACGCTGTTGATTATTAAAGCAAGTTTTCTATATGTACACACATGTGTGTGTGTATATATATCAGTGATGTAGGTCTCGAGATCGGTCTCGGTCTCGAGACCGATCTCGAGACCCAATTTGCAGGTCTCGATCTCGATCTCGGTCTCCGCTATTTAGATCTCGGTCTCGATCTCGGTCTCGACAGACGCGGTCTCGGTTTTTCTCCCTGAGACCTTTCGAGACCTCTCGAGACCGTAATGAAAAATACATGTTATTGGCATACTCATGATGGTGGCTTGGTTGAACAGACACAATTCAGAATGTTTATGAAAGTTTGTAAAAGTAAGGGACTCTAGGTATTCATTCATATTTTAGACAACTGCTCTCCAATAAAGTTTTGGCACCAGAAAAGGGATAAATTCCCATCACTGGCCAATATTGCCATGACTGTTTTAACAGTGCCTGCCTCTAGTGCTCCAAGTGAGCGTGTATTTAGCCATGGGGGCATAATAATGAGGCTCCACAGAAGTCGAACTTCAGCAGATCTTCTGAGCATGCTGATGTTCCTTAAGTGTAATGAGCACCTATCATGCTTTAAATAAATGCACAAGTCAAACTGGGTAGTGGGTACATTCATTAAACCTTCTGTAACAGCTATAAAAGAAGTAAATAAATAAAAAGTACGATATATATATATATTCATTTGTTAATTTATAGGCTACACTTTTTGCATTCAACACACTACATCTGAGAAAGTAGTTATTAGTTTATTAATATACTTAACATAGTCTAATTTCCATAGTAGTGTAAAACAAATTGAAAGGGCATGAGCTTGGTCTCGATCTCGATCTCGGTCTCGAATTTTAAGGGTCTCGATCTCGGAAGGTAGATCTCGATCTCGAACCTTTGATCTCGGTGTCGATCTTGGTCTCACAGGATCAGGTCTCGGTCTCAGTCTCGGACTTGGTGGTCTCGACTACATCACTGATATATATATATATATATATATATATACTAGGTGAGTACTCCTTTAAATTGAAATCATTTACAAACTCTATTATTGTAAAGACTAACTGGCTCGCGATTGTAGTCCGACTTTTTAATTGGCTCTGGGATCGAAATAATTGCCTACCCCTGACATGCAGCATGTTTTACATTAGGGAACTAACTCCCCATGTGTGGAGAAGGTACAATAAAATTTTAATGCTTTTATTTCGGTTAATAACAAATCTTTTAGCCTTTCAGATGTTCTTCAAAAAATCACCATATATATATATATATATATATACACACACACCCACACGAGTATATATATTCTTGGTTAAATGAACATTTTTTGACGTTGCTGGATTTTTTCCATTTATTCGAGTCATAATAACTTTAGAAATATGATAAGGAATGATAAAGTAATTTGGTATATTTTTCTTTACGATATTACTATTATGACTTCTTGAAATGAATCTCCTTTTTCATGTTTCATTGTTTTATATTTTATAATAGATGCGCGTTTTTAGAGCAAATAGTGAATGAGATGGATTGATATTACAGTATATTATTTTAAATCATAACTTCCTTTTGAATTACGACGCAACTTCAACAAAACTTTCAAAAACTATTTTCATTTATACGAAAGTTCCTTTCACCACTACACCATAACAGCCATCTGTATGGTTCTCTTAATCCAGTAGAACGATCGCATTTGGTTGAACGAGCCACGATCCCTGATCACCGCATGCTACCAGAATAATAACACTTGGAGTTCTTTAACTTCCTTCGTAACGTTAAAGGTCGTGTGACGGAGGGTCGCTACATGTTGTGAACGCAGGGTTCGGTCACCCATCCAACGACCACCCAGATCGAACGTCGCTTAATTTATTTTTAAACAGTAGAAGTCGTGCAAAAAAAAATGAGTGAAATACACGAGATTATCACGCCTAAAATCCGAGTTAATTTAAGAATTCAAGAAAAGTATCACGATTAACTATTATGAGTAACTATTTTTCCCTAGTTTCAAATATGGAAACGTAAGATGTTCATTTATAACCATATTAGTTATTAAAAAAAAAAAAAAAGTGTAGCCAGTCACGAGCAAACATTTCCCGCGGACCGAACTTCGTGTATCGCTGCTATAAAGTATTCTATTTTGAAAGTAGAGTCGTGTCCTTAATGAAAGGTCGTAGTTCTAATTTTGAACTTCGTATATAAACATTAGATTTAGGTTTCCGCCCATAAATGCGCCTTCTAAATCATCTTTATATGGGCGTGGTTCAAATCCAGCATTTAATCTGCAGATACGTCTCTTCTATAATAATATAAACCATGTGTGAATGAATATGTACATATATATATACTATATATATATATATATATATATATATATATATAAGAGAGAGAGAGAGAGAGAGAGAGAGAGAGAGAGAGAGAGAGAGAGAGAGAGGCGGATTTACGTATAGACTAGGGCATGGTTCAGATTAATCAGTTAATCATTGTTTCGAATTTAATCATTAATTAATCAAAATATATTTTTAGAAAATGATGGGAAATGATTAATTTTCCTTAGAATTTCAGTATCATTTTACCTTAAAATGATACTGAATTTGAATTTGGCACCTTTTTGCATGTATAAACTGTCAATCCGCCCATGCCTGCTTTCTTGAACTAAAGCAAACTAAATGTTTGAGCAAAATGTTTTCTTCCGTCTTATCTCACGCAACAGAAACAATAAAGCTCTTTCTTACTCTTTTCAGAAGTATTTATTTTTTATTCATTTTAATCAGTTAATTATTGATTAATTAGAAAATTTCATCATTCGTCACTTTTTCCTAAAATTGATTAATTAATCATGCCCTAGCTATAGACAGAGTAGGCGCTTCCCTAGGGTGGCAAATTTTGTTGTATTTCAACATAGAGAAAAGAAAACAAAAATAGAAAATAAATAAGTCATAGGCACTAACAAATGAAATGGATTCACAAATAAGTTTTAAAATAAAAAGAATAGCAGCCTCCAATAGCTAACTAGCTATATCAAATGGCACAACTATAAGGCACTTTAATCCCTGCCTAGGGGCGCAAAATGTTAAATACACCTCCGTATACAGTATATATATATGATACACACAGACCGTGCATGGAACAAGGAACGCTTCTGAGAAAATTAAATCCACTATAGTCCGAATAAGTAATGGTAAATGACAAGCACTATAGTTTTTCTTTTTCATGATGTTAGCCAGACGTGGGCAACTGGTCACTCGCAAAGAGGAAGGAACTCTTCTCGGAAAATCTTCATGAAAAAGAAAAACTATAGTGTTTGTCATTTACCTTTACTTATTCGGACTATACTGTAGTGGATTTGATTTTCCCAGAGAGAAAGCCTTGTTCCATGCACGGTTTGTGTCTATCATGAAAGAACCTAAGGGCACCATTCTGAGTTCAATCCCATCATGAAACGGACATGTTATGTGCCTTGAAAAGTGGACGCTCAATTTTGCCAGGTGAGGTTTAGGTTTTGGTTTTTGGCTAAAAATACAATAGTTACCCCTTTTTCTTTGATGTATTCAATCCGACACGAATGCAAGGATCTTCTGCTTATATTGAGGTTCTGGATATAGTAGGCTAGGTGTAGCTGTAACCCTAGATCCTGTCCCAAAGCTGATCCTATCTGCTTTGCAGATACCTGCTGAGGGAAGCTATATTTTTAGGGCCTCTTTGCGAGTGACCCGTTACCCACGTCGGGCTAACATAATGAAAAAGAAAAAAACTATAGTGTTTGTCATTTACCATTACTTATTCGGACTATAGTGGATTTGAGTTTCCCAGAAGAGTTCCTTGTTCCATGCACAGTCTGTGTGTATCATTAAAGAGCCTCGAGGGACCATTCTGAGTTCAATCCCTATATATATATATATATAATATATATATATATATATATATTATATATATATATATATATATATATATATATATAACGGGTTTGCCATAAAAAAGGGCACATTTTAAAAGGCTATGAACTCAACATTTGTCATTTAATTTTAATAAAACTTCTACACAATAAAGCATATGTAGTTATATATATGCAAACAAGTTTTCAGACCAAGAAATGGAAGGAAAGCATTTCGAACAATTGTTTTTAATAATTTCAGGTAAATTTTACGTTAAAAATTATTTTTATAAAAAAATATTAAAAAGATTTAATAATTTTTGTATGTTTAAGTAGAAAAATCATACACTTTCGTTAAATGCTGATAGAATTTGAATTATTTGATATTTTAGTCTGAAAACGTGTTTGCATATAGATAAATACATATGTTTTATTGTGTAGAAGTTTTATTAAAATTAAATGACAAATGTTGATTTTGTAGCCTTTTTAAAATGTATCCTTTTTTATGGCACACCCATTATATAAAAATATATATGTATATACAGTATATTAGGGTGCGTCACTGTATGTAGGGTCAAAATTCATCTTCGATGAATATTTTTGCGCAACAGGCCAATTGCACCCACCTAATGGACAAACGCTACTGGTGAAGTTTCATTCGATTTAAATCATGTTTAGGGGTTGCGCAACGAATCTGAAGTTTCACATAAGGGAGAAAAACCATAGCTGGAAAAACGAACGTCTAAACATATATTTGGACAGCCACAATTGAGAAAAACTGAAATACAACTTTAACTCGGGATACGTACACCCGGGTGGCCCACACCCAGGGTTCTACTACGATCACGGTATGTTCCGGAAGGGGTGTACTTATCTAGGGTTAAGACGATCACATTGTCATTGAACAAGTTACTCATTATAAGTTCATAACAGTTGTTCACGCCAAGAGGTCTCTCTTATTTGCTGTCCTTGGGTAAACCCGGCGGTGATCCTCAACGACCTGAAGCATGCACTGAATCTGGTCCTCTTTCTTAGTTCTTCCCGACGCGGTGAATTCCTGGATGAGGGCGACGCCTCGCTCAGTCGTATCGTTCGTGATCACAAGCCTCTCCGCACGCGCCTTTCTAGTTTTGCAGGTGTCCAACTCCGGCCAGTGCGCTGGGTCGGTCGTCAGGAATCCGGGGTCGATTTTCAGGTTATTGAAGTTCTTGGTTGTGGTGGTGAAAAAAGCAGGAAGGTCTTTTCCAGCTGCCTCTACAGGAGTGAGGAGGGTGTGAGGTGATGGTTCATTTGAACCCTGAACTCCACTCATATTGGTGACCATTTTCCTCTTGTCATTCAGGAAGATGATCTCGTCGAAGAGGGCTAGGCCAACCGTGGCTTCAGACAGGTACCAGAGGTGTCGGCCGAAAGACTTCATGGCTGTGTCCTTGATGACCGGATTCTCGTGTTGTGAAAGTGTCTTGAAGAGGGTGAGGTCCATACGAGGGGCAACAAATGGTCTCGTGGCCGTGAACCACGCTCGAATGTAGTACTGGACGACGAACACGCAGAGGTGGCCGAAGTTGATGCAGAAGATCTCTGTCCTGTTCGGTCATCGGGAGGTGGATGGTCGCTGGGTTATGGCTTGAGCGAATTGGTACCTGAAGATCCATATCTTCAAAGCATAAATCGCCTTCGCCATCCACCTGGCCCGATGGAGTGCCCCTGGAGCCATGAAAGTGACAGAGGAACGACCATAAGGCACATCTCCCAGGAAGATCACTGCCAACTCCAGCAGTTCCTTATAGTCGTCCCGGTGTTGCTGGAGGCGGAGTTGTTCTTGGGCGAACTTGAGGGTGTCTTCTCGACATGGCTCAACCGTCGATGCCATGATCTCATCATCGAGTGCAGTTTGGAACTCCTGTTGTGGAACCTTCGGCCAAAACTCCCTGAAGTTCAGGAAAAGGGAAATGTCCGGACTTTTCGACTGTTCCATGACCAAAGCAAAGAACACGGCCTCCAGCAAAATCTTGAAAACGTGGCGACGACAGGCCAGGTAGAGGAGATCCCGTTCCAGCATTTGCTCAATCCGCAGGCACACACCTCCTTTGGTTCTTGTATTCACTGCTGTGGTGTCGAAGCAGAGGGACTTCATGCGATCCTTGAGGTTCCATTCGTCCAGCTATATTCAGTACCTCAATATAAGCAAAAGACTCGTTGCATTCACGTCGGATTGAATACATCAAAGAAAAAGGGGTAACTATTGTATTTTTAGCCAAAAACCAAAACTTAAGCCTCAACGGCAAAATTGAGCGTCCCACTTTTCAAGGCACATAACATGTCCATTTCATGATGGGATTGAACTCAAAATGGTTCCTGAGGTTTTTCATGAACAAGAAACTCTTCTGAGAAAATTAAATCAGCTATAGACCGAATAAATAATGGTAAATGACAAACACTATAGTTTTTCTTTTTCATGATGTTAGCCCGACGTGAATGCAACGAGTCTTCTGATTATATTGAAGTTCTGAATATAGTTGGGCTGGGATGCTTTAAACCCTAGATCCTGTCCCAAAGCTGGATCCTATCTGCTTTGCAGATAGATGGTGAGGGAAGCTATATTTTGGGGGCCTCTTTGCGAGTAACCCGTTTCCCACGTCGGGCTAACATCATGAAAAAGAAAAAAATACAGTGTTTGTTATTTACCATTACTTATTCGGACTATAGTGGATTTAATTTCCCCAGAAGAGTTCCTTGTTCCATGCACGGTCTGTGTTTAACATATAATGTTCTCAGGGAACCATTCTGAGTTTGTGTATACTAAACGGACGTGTTTCGTGCCTTGAAAAGTGGACGCTCAATGTCCCGGTTGAGGTTTAAGTTTTGGTTTTTTTTGGCTAAAAATACAATAGTTACCCCTTTTTCTTTGATTTATTCAACACGACGTGAATGCAACGAGTCTTTTACTTATATAGAGGTTCTGAATGTAGGGATCTAGGCTTGCTTTAAACCCTAGATCCATGTCCCAAAGCTGGATCCTGTCTGCTTTGCAGATAGCTGGTGAGGGAAGCTATATTTATGGGATCTCTTTGCGAGAGACCCGTTGCCCACGTCGGGCTAAAATCATGAAAAAGAAAAAAACTATGGTATTTGTCATTTACCATTACTTATTCGGACTATAGTGGATTTAATTTTCCCAGAAGAGTTCCTTGTTCCATGCACGGTCTGTGTTTAACATATAATGTTCTCAGGGAACCATTCTGAGTTTGTGTATAATAAACGGACGTGTTTCGTGCCTTGAAAAGTGGACGCTCAATGTCCCGGTTGAGGTTTAAGTTTTGTTTTTTTTTGGCTAAAAATACAATTTTTTTTTTTTTTTTCTTTGATTTATTCAACACGACGTGAATGCAACGAGCTTTTACTTATATAGAGGTTCTGAATGTAGGGATCTAGGCTTGCTTTAAAACCCTAGATCCATGTCCCAAAGCTGGATCCTGTCTGCTTTGCAGATAGCTGGTGAGGGAAGCTATATTTATGGGATCTCTTTGCGAGAGACCCGTTGCCCACGTCGGGCTAAAATCATGAAAAAGAAAAAACTATGGTATTTGTCATTTACCATTACTTATTCGGACTATAGTGGATTTAATTTTCCCAGAAGAGTTCCTTGTTCCATGCACGGTCTGTGTTTAACATATAATGTTCTCAGGGAACCATTCTGAGTTTGTGTATAATAAACGGACGTGTTTCGTGCCTTGAAAAGTGGACGCTCAATGTCCCGGTTGAGGTTTAAGTTTTGTTTTTTTTTGGCTAAAAATACAATAGTTACCCCCTTTTTCTTTGATTTATTCAACACGACGTGAATGCAACGAGTCTTTTACTTATATAGAGGTTCTGAATGTAGGGATCTAGGCTTGCTTTAAACCCTAGATCCATGTCCCAAAGCTGGATCCTGTCTGCTTTGCAGATAGCTGGTGAGGGAAGCTATATTTATGGGATCTCTTTGCGAGAGACCCGTTGCCCACGTCGGGCTAAAATCATGAAAAAGAAAAAACTATGGTATTTGTCATTTACCATTACTTATTCGGACTATAGTGGATTTAATTTTCCCAGAAGAGTTCCTTGTTCCATGCACGGTCTGTGTTTAACATATAATGTTCTCAGGGAACCATTCTGAGTTTGTGTATATATATATATATATATATATAGGATAAAAACGAAGACGTAGAGCAAAAAAGTCATTATATTTGGCTGCAGCCAACGTTTCGGGTAACTCTACCCATTTTCAAGGCCTAATAAATAAAAGCTAAAATTAATACATGACAAAAATATATGAATGTCGAGAACTAAAACTAATTTAAAGTACAAAATTAAAACTGTTCAAGAATAAAAATTAAAATTACAAAGCAGAAAACAGGAATAAGCCAAAATCAAATCAAAAGTAAAAATTATATAAATGACAAAAATAAAACAAAACTAAAAACATTCAAACGTAAAAAAGTTAAAAAACTTTACTAATAAAAAGTTAAACGGAATAAAAAGTTAAACGAAAAATCACAAGAGTAAACCAGACATACCATGCTCACTTGACAGCCACAAAAAACTGAGGCGAAAAGGAGACAGGGTTACAAGGGAAAAATTTTTTAGTATGTAGGTATTCTAATTAATATAAGGGGGGTAACAGCTAGAATCAATATTTAAACTGGAGTTCAAAAATTTAATACACAAAGATTCGTAAATACGGAGGGAGGACGGGCATTTTAATGATTTAAGAATTTTAAAATTGTTAACAGAAATGTCAACCTTACATTTGATAGAATGATTTCTAATAGCAGACTTCCTTTTTCGATAAAACTTTCCCTGTCCTATGGCTAATACCCATATGGGAGCAAAATCTCGCCTGCAAGGAACGAACTGTACTGCCAACGTAGTTCCCCTGGGAACACCCAGGGCAGGTAAATAAATAAACAACAGAACAGCTCATCGCAGGGGGGATTTTGTCCTTACATCGGAAAAAACATCCAGGGGTATTATTATTTACAAAAGCAACCTTAAAATCAGTGTGAAAATAAAATTTCCTCACAACACTCAACAATTGCTTTTTCACAAAAGCGTTAAAATGGTAGAGATCAGGTAAAATAAGATATTTACAATTCTTAGGAACATCATACGTTGGGATAAGGTTGGGGGAATATACATTAAGAAATTTACCAATAATACCTCCTACAAGATCCCGTGGAAAACCATTTTTAAAGAAAAAATCAGTAAGGAATTCAGACTTATTATGAAGCAGAGCAAATTTCGAGCAAATATCTTAAGCTCTATGCACTAAAGTGCGAATAGAACTTAATTTGTAATTAAAGTCGCAAAAACTATAAAAATTAAAACCGAAACCCGTAAACATATGCTTCCGGTATGTAGAAGTTAAAACGGTCGAGCCAGATTTGGAGACCAAAACATCAAGGAAAGGAATAGAACC
>JAJOZX010000878.1:580000-605000 GCA_023014485.1 Bathynomus jamesi | reverse complement strand
AGATTTCGCAAACTTCTTTGATTAAATATGACAGAGTACACAAACCCGACAAATTCCCTGTTTTATTTTATGTTTTCTAGGCCCTAAAGTAAAATTTGTTTAATACTGTTTGGTTTTGGCAAACGGCAAAATACACTGTGTTAAGGTTCTTTTAAGTTTGTTTCTCAATTAGCCTGAGCACTGTACATATAATTCGTGTAAATGTACTATGTACTGTACAATGTACAGTACATGTACACGTATTGCTACTAAAAAGCTATAGGAAAGGGCCCCATATTCTTCATTGCCCCGGGGCCCCGAGGTGTCATAATCCGCCTCTAGGTACTATAGAATGGTGACCCCGGAGTGACCTCTCAACAGTCAATTGCAAAAGAGCTATTACTTTTAAAGAATTTTAGAAACAGATAGTTGCCGCAGACGATACAGTATTTGGATGCAGTAGTACACAGATACAAATCGAGACGAGAGAAACGGTCTTGTCTTACACAACCATCGACTCCACATGCAACACCCAACAAGCAGTACCTGCAACGTCCCTATGCAACCATCAAAACTAAATATACCATGACCAATGTATTTCTTGCCATCCACGTCGATAAGAATTGGATTGGTGAAGGGGGACTACTTGTAGCAGTATTTTTAAACTATCATCCCCACTCCCCATAAATACAAAAAACAAAAACCTAAACTAAGATTATGATTTAGGTAATCCCTTTATTAACAAATATAACAGACAGGATAATATTATAAACGGTTCCTAAAAAATGGTGAATAACAACTAAAACTTCTTGTTGAACGGTGATGAAGATGGAAGATGAAGCGTCCTGAGCGTCGGCAAAACAGGCTTCAAGTGATACTTGTAAACAGGAACCTTCGTTGTCGTCGAACAGGAGACAACGAAGGTGAGGTGCAGAGTGGAGAAAAAAATATATATATACTTACTGTATGAGGGTCTTCTAGAAAGAAGTGGCTAAGCGACAAAAGTAAAAAAACGCTAGAAAACGCAGTTAAACTTTGTACCAATATGAAAGTTATGTCGCTTTCAAATTGGTACAACTTTAACGGCAATTTCTAGCGTTTTATACTTTTGTCGCTTAGCAACTTCTTCCTCGGAGGACCTCATATTGGGTTTATATAAAGTTCAGCATCATTATATAAATTATATAAAGTTCATCATGCGCCTCGGTGGTGTAGTGGTTAGCGTCGCTGACTACGAATCCATCGGCCCCAGGTTCGAGACCCGACGGCAGCCGGCGCGCAGCAAAACCCAGCTGTTCATCCTTCCACACAATAAAGAAAGTGGTTGGTAGATAAATGGGTACCCTGGGTGGCCTAGTGGTTAAGACGCTGGGCTGTTGGTGGGGCGCGGTTCGGATTCCACGTTAAACTGTAGATCTAAGGTGGAGTGAAAAGCTTGACCTTCGTCAGAATGAACAATTTGGGCGGAAGCTAACCAAAGGTAAGGTATAGGCCAAATTGTTGACTACATTTTTTTTATTTTAATGATGCGTGTGTTTTCGTGGTTATTTAACGCTCTTCGTAACGGCAAAGATCGGGTGACACAGGAGACCTACAACTTTGTGTGTGATCCGAACCACGGGTCGCTACGTCATCTGAACTCAGAGAAGGGTAACGCATCCAGTTACTACCCAAACCCAATGACGCTTATCTTTAACGATCTACGTAATGACCACGACGCAGCCCTTATTTTTATGACGCTGAAATTTATAACCTATATTTTATATATATATATATATATATATATATATATATACACACACACACACACACACAGTGTATATGAATCGATACACTAAAACTATATACAATAGAAATGAAGCGAAGTAAAAAGGCTAACCTTTGCAAATGGCCATATATATATATATATATTATAATAATATATATATATATATATATATATATATATATATATATACATATATACTGTATATACGAACGGTGCTTGAATACACAATCAAATTTTAGAAATAGAAGTCATTCAATGTTGACACGAACAAAATTTGATTAAGGTTTGCTTTCTGTACACAAACTTTTGATCTTCAGTGATATCTACATTTCAACTTAGGTCGTTGGACATTTCTCCGTTAGAAGAGCGTGAAAGTAATTTTATCGCTTTTATTATCGTAAACTTTTCTCCAATGTTTGCATTGTTTTTTTACAGGGTGTTCAAAAAGAAACGCAACCCAAAATACGAGTAGAAAAGAAAAGTTACAATGATATATGTATTCTCCAATGGGCTGCTTTTCTTTTTGAACACCCTGTACAATTTGACTATTGCACGGAGTTCTTATATATATATATATAAACTAAATCCCCGGTAGTCCGACCCCGCGGTATTCCGACGCTCCCTTATTCCGACTTTAGACCACCCAATGCCCCGGGCTAATACAAATTTCCCAAATTGTTTGCTTCTGTATGCAATGTACTTATTTTATACTTGTTTTATTCGTATTTTATAGTTTTTTATTATAATATTAAAATTAGATAGTTTAGAATAAGAATATTATTAACTTTATACGAAGTGTTAAAAAATAATGTTACTTTTGTAATAAATTGATAGATCCTATGCATAATAGCTTAAAGAAAGCCACCACCATTCCGTCTTTTCAGCTATTTCGACAGTCACATTAAGTCGGATTAGCGAGGACTTTATATATATATATATATATATATATATATATATTATATAATATATATGGGATGAATTTCACAATTAAACACGTGAAATGAAATGAATGATGCAAACCCACAGGAAAAAAAAAATTATCCCAAGGCCTTTGGCGATTTCCTGACGAGATGTACTTCTGAATACACGAAAGACCTTGGAATCACTTTTCTTTTTCCTTGTAGTTTGCATCATTATATATATATATATATATATATATATATATATATATATATATATATTGAGGAATAAGAGAACGAGGAGATGGTACATGTTTATTTACAGACGTTTTGAAAATTTCAATTTCCATCATCAGTGCTAATGATGATGGAACTGACGATGGAAATTGAAATTCCTGAAACGTCTGTAAATAAACATGTACCATCTCCTTGTCCTCTTATTCCTCACTAAGTTACGGTTCCCCAAGAACAAACCCTTCAATCAAGTTTTATACACACACACACATATATATATATATATATATATATCGTAAAGAACGACGCTTGTATAGAAGAACATTCCGCGCAAGAAGAGGAGGGAGAACGAACAAATGAAAAAATGAGGTAACCACCCGGGAATCGAACCCGGGATCTTCCGATTGCCGGTCAGATATGATAACCACTACACCATGGGCATCACTCGATCAGAAGTCGTAATTCTCCTACATACGCGCAGAAACCAATGCCCCGAGGGGGCACCTCCCGCATGCCGCACATATATACATTTCAACTGCAAACAACACGCAGTATAATTAACGTAAAGAACGACGCTTGTATAGAACAACATTCAGCGCGTATGTAGGAGAATTACGACTTCTGATCGAGTGAGGCCCATGGTGTAGTGGTTATCATATCCGACCGGCAATCGGAAGATCCCGGGTTCGATTCCCGGGTGGTTATCTCATTTTTTTCATTTGTTCGTTCTCCCTCCTCATCTTGCGCGGCATGTTCTTCTATACAAGCGTCGTTTTTACGTTAATTATACTGTGTGTTGTTTGCAGTTGAAATGTGTGTGTATATATATATATATATATATATATATATATATATATCAGTTGATAGTCTCCCCTTGCTAAATTGCATGTGAAAATAAAAAGGGCGCCTGATTGAAGAGGGTTTGGGGAATTTGTTGATAATTTGGTTTGGCGGTGACCACAAAAAAGTTGGGAACCACCGCTCTCTGGAAAACTTTCTTCAACTGTTAACCATTTTTAAAATTCATATAAAATTTTACAACATCTAATTCAGTTCTGCAAGTCATCGAATTCTCATACACTGAACAGTAACTAACAGTAATTAACGGTAACCTTGCGTCACTACCATTCTCCACCATTACTAAAATATCACTTATATAATTTGTAATTTTTGTAGGTGTTTTTTTATTCGAACTTTGTTTTTTCAACTCGTCTCGTTCCCATCTTCGTAATTCCACGTCAGTCTTTGTCCAAGAAATAGGAATCCGAAAATGAGAATTTCAAAGGCGGTAATTCTCAAATCGATTCTCTCATTCCCATTGTAGGACTTTTCACTTTGTTATATTTTTTAAAAAAGATACCCATCGGGCCCCCAACTGCTTCATAGTCCTTTTTTCCCCCCTTTGCGTCCTTTCCCAAATAAGGAAACCCTTTTTCCGGATGTGAAACTCCCACTTTCGGAATGGGAATGACAATAAATGAGAAATAATGAGTTACACTACTTATTTATCCGCGAGTCTTTCTTCTCTTTACCAATTCATTTTGCATTAATCTTAAATCTTAATTTTCATATTTTTTTTTATATATATTTCTCTCGGCTTTCATTTTGATCATAACGCTTTATAAACCTTTTCATTCAAAATCTTCTGATTTTTAAACGCTTTGAAGTCGACTAGTTAAAGCCTCAATAATGAACGTATATATATATATATATAATATATATATATATAATATATATATATATATATATAGATATTTCACTGACGATGGGGAATATCTTACTGAAAAGTTTGATTTTAACTTCAAAAGCATACTTAGAATCATGGTCTTTCTGTTCATATCTATATTATGCTCGGTGGTATAGTGGTTAGCTTCGCTGACTACGAATCCATCGGCTCCGGAATCGAGACCTGGTGACAGCAGGCAACGCGCGGCAAAACCCAGCTGTTCATCTTTTCACACAATAAATAAAGTGGTTGGTAGATAAATGGGTACCCTGGGTAGCGTAGTGGTTAAGATGCTTGGCTGCTGGTGGGGCGTGGTTTGGATTCCACGTTAAACTGTAGGTTTGAGGTGGAGTGAAAAGCTTGACCTTCGTCAGAATAAACAATTCGGGATGAAGCAAACCAAAGGTTAACAAAGGTTATATAGATAGATAGCTAATAGATAGATAGGTATATAGAGAGATTACCAAAAGGATTAACCTTATGATACATAAAAACATTTCATTTTCTAAATTTTTAGACGAGATAAATTCCCATAAATTTTTATTTTGTTAATTATAATTTTGGAGACCATGATCAATATAGGACTGAAAAAATCCCAAATTGTATACGCTAATGAGGTAAAAATCCCCCGACAAATCGCTTGATGAAGAAATTTGCTACTGTTTGATCTCATCCAATCATATATGGATTAATTTTCTTTTTTATAATTAATGATTAAATTTGAACTACAAAACAGTCTAAATATATATATATATACATACATACATACATATACATATGTGTGTGTGTGGAATTGGGTTCCAAAGGATCTTGGTTTAATTTAGTTTTTATCTTACAGATTAGCTTTAAATTGCCACGAGCCGGAGGTTTCATTAATGAGAAATCTGATAACGGAGGCGATGAATGCATATTTGCTTCCGTGTGATTTTGGGCTTGTTTGGTTTGTCTCTGAACACGTATGCATAGATATAATAATTGTATACAAATGTACGTATATGTAGGTTGTTATCTACGATATCTAGTGACCATTTTTCTCTCAAAATGGTAGGGACAGCAGCAATTACGCTTACAATATGTGGGAAAAAATATAGTTCCATTCCACACGAATAACCGGGAGTTACCGGAGTTTATGCGTGCTCTTCGTGTACTGCCTTCCGCTGCTACTATGAGTTACTGGTCAGTACTGTTTTTTTTTATGCAGAGTACGGCTGTAACTAAGTGGTGCCGTTCGGACTCCCTTTAAAGAACATGCCGGAGGCCATCACGATTCTTGGTGGCGCATGAAAACATTTAACACTGTTTGTGGAAAAATAAGTTGTTAAAGGTAGTCTCTTACCCTAACCCTGAACCAATCAATATCATGATTCATACCGTGACCACGGAACGGTGGCGACCTCTGAAGACGAACCAGGTAACTTAACATGGTAAAGCCAACCCAACAAACACACCTAGATATTATAATTCAAATTAATTCACAAATAACTTCAATGAAACTCCACAACAATCTCTCTCTCTCTCTCTTCTCTCTCTCTCTCTGAGGAAAACATTCATAGGATTCGTAGTTTTCCAATGTAGAGTAGCCTACTTACGTACAGGGTGAGTCACATAAAAGCGGCCCCAAGAAAATTTTACACATAAAAAGAAATATGAATTATTTTCTTGGGACCGCTTTTATGTGGCTCACCTTGTATATAACCATTGCAATAACAAAATTAAAGTAATAAATCAAATACGTCTAACCAGTCAACAATTTATAAATGCATCGTAACTTCAGCTACAATCCGAAACATTTTTTCTTAAACAAATGCAAACACTTCGTTATGTGCCAAACAATCAGCACAAATAACACTCAATCGCCAGCGAACAAGTGTTTACCGAGCCTTTTATCCAAATATATGAATCTCTCTCTCTTACACACACACACACACACACACAACACTCTTCTTACTTGGATATGCCTAAACTCGGCATGAATTTCTTGTATACCAAATTGAATTATTTCCTCTCCAAGTTTCCTTGTTTTTTTAAATCCTTATACTGTTATTTCCTTCCCATATGGGCATTTTTTCTGGACTAACCGAGAACGGATCTTGCGCATTTATTATTCTGTAATTAATTCAAAATACCGTAAGTTTTATTTTGTTTACTGATTCGAATGTACTTATTAATTTCTTTTTAGACTATCTATTTTTAATTAACTAATTACTCGGTGTGTAATACGTGATGCGAGTCCTTCAACATAAGTAACATGGCGATATTTCTTCATTATTAAGAAATTACTTCTTAGATTCGACCTTAATGTCTTTTAATATCCTTACACGCTCCGCATCTTTCCCAGCGATGCTCCATTATTATCGTATCAGCAAAGAGACACATTTCGCTTCAAAATAAGTTTTGTAAATTAAAAATAAGACCCGATGAACTTCACACATATCTGTTAAAGAGTCGTATATCCTCACCGGCTCTCATCTTAATCTTCGTCGAAAACCACCCGAGAATTCTTGCAACAATGAATTTCGCAGTGAATATAGCTCTAAAATTTGAGTTATGAAGGTTACCCTTCCTGTTCATTTCCTCGAACCAAAATTATGTTTATGAAATTTTATGTAAATTTTTTAATATATAGCTTCAAATTTTTTATTAAACTAGCTCGTATACTTATACATTCATGCAACATTACTTTGCAATATTGATCAAAATATCTCGTATATCCCTCTCACCCCCAACAATGTCATGACTCAGAAATGTCCTTATCTTCTTAATCATTTGTGACCTTTGCACCAATTCATTCTCGGATATAACCAACATTTCCTCTGTCGCTTCATATCGCTCTCGGCATATGTGCCTCCGACCTACATCATTTTCTTATTTCTTGGGAATTTGCATCGTCGAAATGCTAAGAAAAATTCTCAAAACCGTATATATTTTACAACAAGGTTGTGAAACTATTGATTTCATGAAATCCCTGAAATTTTCAGTAATTTCCTGTAATTTATACCATGATGCAAAACTGACAAAAAGTGGATAATGACCTAACCTAACCTAGGTTAGGTTAGGTTATTATCCACTTTTTTACTGAAAATTTCAGGGATTTCATGAAATCACTAGTTTCACAATCTTGCTGTAACATGTCTACCGTCACTTCTAAAACAAGTGTGAATGATGGATTCACTTTTAGAAGAAGTGTGAATGATGGATTATACGACTTCATAACTTAACTGTCTTACGGATGATTACTTCACGCTTGGTACCATTCCCATTCACGGACCGAAAGTGGGAATGCTCGAAATGAAAAGGGAATTTTAGATTTTCCAGAGGGAAGAGTGTGTTTCCTGAATTGGGAAAAGCTAAAAGGGGCAAAAGGTAATTACATTCCCGAGGGGTATTTTCTATGAAAAATCTAAAGTGAAAAATCGTACTGAAACAACGTAAATGGATCAACTTAAGAATTGCTTCCTTTGAGTTTTCTCATTTTTGGACAAAGAGTGAAACTTGAAAATGGAATAAGGAAGACTTGGACCCTTTATAATGATTGGTCAAAAAAGTAAACCGTTTGAGTGTTTCAGTCGATTCTCTGAAAAGTGTCTTACTTAAAAGTTTTCTTACAATTATCAGATAAGAAAGACTGTGAACAAAGTTAATAATATCATATATAGTTTTTATTTCGCAACCGGTTACCAAATAACACCTTTTCATTTATATTAATGTATTGAGAATCTCCGCGTCTAGATTCTACCATTAAACTGGGCAGCATAGAATTTTCAACTGACAAAAAAAATATATATATATGTGACTTTACCTAATGTGTTTATAAATAAATAATCTTAACGCAGTTTCTTCTGACGTTTGATTTATTTTCAATTTTCATATTTTCGAATGTATGACTACGCCCATGCAGAGTATAACTATAACTAAACTAAATTGGAGTGAAATGTATACGACTCTCCAAAAAAAATCGAATGAAAAAAAAAAAAATTATATATATATATACACACACACACACGAGAGTTGTTCAAAAAGTAAGATTACAAGGTGTTTTGAAGAAACTGATTTATTATAAGGCAAGTAATTATTACACGTATTTCAACAACAACTTATTACTATTTTGCTACATAATCACCAAACACATTCAAACATTTGTCGTAGCGTGGGACAAGCTTTCCAAATGCCGGTTGAGTAAACTGTAGGGTCCTTAGTTTTTAACCATTTTCGTAAGGCCGTTTCTGCATCAGGATCGTTTTGAAATTGTTTACCTCCGAGGTATTCCTATACGACTGTAAACAAGTGGAAGTCGCTTGGTGCAAGGTCAGGACTATGTGGGGGGGGGGGGGGATAATCCATGACTTCCCACTGGAACGGTTCCAAAAGTTAGCGTGTGATTTGCAGTGTGAGGGCGTGTATTGTCATGCAAAAACAGCACACCTGCATTCTTCTGATAGCCGTGCGGAGTCGCTGTTAAAGTTCCACAATAGTAAGTGGCATTTATTGTTGTTCCTTTTTGCATGACTTCAACGTACAAAACGCTTTGATGGTCCCAAAAAATCGTTGCCATCACCTTACCAGCTGATGATGTAATCTTGAACTTTTTGGTTCGTGGCGACAAACACAGACCACTTTCGTGTTACGAATTTACAGCGTTGCCACACATGCCTAACAAAATATTGTACTATCAACAACATTATTGTACTATGCATAATGCACCGATAATTAACCTTGTAAACTTACTTTTTGAACGACCCTCGTGTGTGTATATATATTATTTCACGGAAGTAACACGTGAGTAATATTTATGAAAATAACCACGAAGGAAAAAGAAAACATGAAATTCAAGCGCTTTCGTCTAATAGCATCCTCAGGAACACTGAAATTAATCGCAAGATTGAGGTTATATCTACAGTAGATCACAGAAAAAATAAATAAATAGTATGATTGTTGCAGAAAATATTTGGGAGGAACATACAATTCAGGTGGAACACTACCAGAGTTTTAGCGCCTTGCCATTCTTATCTAAATTTGTTCTGAATGAATTCAACTCTTATTCAACTTGTAAACAATTTCAACCTTAGCCAGGGCCTTGTTTCGCTCGATCCTGTCATTTTGAATTAATTCAGAATGGATTTAAATAAGAATGACAAGGCGCTAAAACTCTGGTAGTATTCCACCTGAATTGTATGCTCCTCCCAAATATTTTCTGCACCAATCATATTATTTACAGTATTTATTTTTTCTTTGTGATCCACTGTGTATATAACCTCACTCTTGTGATAAATTTCAGTGTTCCTGAGGATGTTATTAGACGAAAGCACTTGAGAACAATTTCGTGTTTTATTTTCCTTCGTGGCTATTTTGATCATATATACACTCGTATATCCAGTATATATATATATATAATATATATATATATATATACATATATATACAGGGTGTCCGAGAATTATCTGTACAATTTTTGGCTGTTATTAAAAGTCAACCATGAAGTGTAGAAATTCCAGTGTTGTCCTATTTTACAGAGAATCTCATTAAGTTTTTTCTGATACCAAGTTGTGGCAAGTTTTTTAGAAATTCCAGTGTGTCCGAACATTATCTGTACAATTTCATCTTTTAATAAAATTCTCGATAACACACGTAAAATTCTTAAACAAGATTATTTAGAATCTGTATTTTCAAAAGTTTCTTTTATTAAAGTAACGTTGTTACAAACATTCGATATGTGCACCATTAGTGATTCGCAAAACATCCAATCGATACTCCAAATGTTGCCATGTACACTGCAGCATATCCACATCAATTCGCTCAATAGCAGCTGTGATTCTTGCTTTTAAATCATCAATGTCTGTCACCCGCGTACATTTCTAAAAAACTTGTCAAAACGTGGTATCAGAAATAACTTAATGAGATTCTCTGTAAAATGGGACAACACTGGAATTTCTACACTTCATGGTTGACTTTTAATAACAGCCAAAAATTGTACAGATAATTCTCGGACACCCGGTGTATATATATATATATATATATATATATATATATATATATATATATATATATATATATATATATATATATATATATATATATATTAGTGATGGGACGATACCTAAATTTCAATCGATGCCGATTCCGATGCCATTCCGATTCGATGCCGATTCTCAGTATTTTATAGATAAGCGTTTACTTGGTGCTCTTCGGAAAACTATACCTATGTAGTCCTATTTTATTTATTTGTAAGACTAACTATATATAATAGTATGGTAATATCACCTTAGAATCTAATTGAATCTACTTACATAGGCTATAATGAGTTATGAGCGGATCTAGGATCTAAAGTATGTTGTTTCTAAGTAGGCTGGACTAGGATTGATAGCTGCAGTCACGCTGCTATAGTTTTGTGTCTCATGGGTATTGCATCATGTATTGAAACATGGAATAGTTGCTTTCATTGGTTAGATCTGACGTTGCCATGTATTGCAAGATGAAATAATTAAATACTAAAAATTAAAATCTTCTTTTGAATTGAATAAATTGCTATAAATAAAAATACTAAATTTAAGTCTTGAATATTGAATATCAGAATATCAGTAATCAAATTGCAAATGAAAATTAAATTTGTGCTCTGAAAAGAAAAAGATAATTTAATTAATAATTAGTTCATTTTTGTCACTAAATGACAAAGAATCGTTGTAAGAATCGAAAGTCGTAACCAAATTCTTACGATTCCGATGCCGATGCCGATTCCTGAAAAACACTCGATTCTTCCGATTCTCGATTCCGATTAATCGTCCCATCACTAATATATATATATATAATATATATATATATATATATAGATATATATATATATATATATATATTAGGGGGGTTCATGTAATAGGGGTGAAAAATTTTATTGCAGGCAAGTCACTGAGCATGTGGATTTTTTAATTCTACATGTTTACAAAAATCTTCATGGCAAATTTCTACTTGGCAGCAAAACTTTCAGTGGGTGCTCAAGCTCATGTTCGATTACTCCTAGATTGCTGATTTGTCGTATGGGGCTTCTGGGTATTTAAATTTTTCGAGCCCGCCGATTGAGGGAAATTTACGGACATGTACTTCCCTCGTCGATTGGTGTCTACAATCTCTTCCTGGTTTGGCTTTGTTTCGTTTGAAACCTTGTCGGAAAACAAAGATGAAAATGGTTGAGGCAGCAAATTTATTAGAGAGAGGAACACTAAAGAAAGATCGGAGAAAATACAAAGGAAACGTTTCAGTTGAGAGGATGGATCTCTCAGACTTTGTCGATTCAGCGTCATTCAAGTTATTTGATACTTTCAAGATCAGCTGAGGGTTCTTAGGACATCTGATGAGTGGAAAAATCACCAAGACGATAGACGATCCCTTCTATCCATATAAAGATTCAATGTTATCAACGACAGTGCTGAAAGGGGCGTGTCCATAATAGAGAATTTCAATGCAACCATTACCAAAGCCGAGACTCAAAAGCAGTTCCTCTTACACGTAGTGGAAATGCACCGGCACTAATTTCCTGACCAGAATAAGTCGATATTCGCCACCGGTAAATGTTCAGGCGACTAGATTTCATGTATGATATTAAGGTGATATCAATGCATTTGTGCCATCACTGAACGTTATATTGTGCGAATTCATTGGTTATTGGAATTCATTGCAGTTGTGATCAGTCTTTCCTTGTGAACAGACGTGTTTTATCGAGTGTCCAGTATTACCAATTGAATAAGTGGTTATCGTTCAAGTGTTCAAAAAAAAAAAGTGTTTGGTGCATTCTTAACTAAATTACTTCGTGTTACTAATCATTCATGAACGAATATATTTCATTTATTGACTTTATTCATTACTATATTACTTAACTAAACCAAGGCTAGTGCTTGTTTGTTTTCCGAATCTATTACTACACGAGGTTTCATAAGGTTGAAATTCCCTTGGTTTGCCTTTTTTGTTTTTCAAATCTATCAGAAACGAGTTTCTTAAGGTTCATTTTCCTTCACACTACCTGACCTCCCGAAGGGTCATCACCGTGGGAAAAAAGGAATTAAGTCGGTCGAAGCACGGACAGATAAGTGCCATTTAATACTTTTTCCTTAACAGATCTTTCGTCGGTAGCTTAATTATATATTCATTTAGCATAAAATTGTTACAAGAACCTGTTTCTGCGTTTCAAGAACATTTTTGCCAGTTTTCGCAGGTGACGGCACAATAAGGACGCGGTATACCTACGTTGTAATTTATTAATTTCCAAACGCTCGTTTTTTTGTTTGTTTTTTAACTAATTAAAAGCATGGCACCCCCGTCAAGTACTTGCAGTCGCTGTGAAGGGAAATTTGCCGCTTACGCGTTTACAATGGCTAATAATAATGAACAGTTAGTTTGCAGATGGTGCTCAAGCATGGAAGTGCTGAGGAACGAGTTTGAACGTGAGAGGGAGGCCAGGGTGAGGCTTGAAGAAACCGTGATGCTCCTGACGGCAAAATTAGAATCCCTTGAAACTCCAGTTACGACCCCTCCTGCCTCAGTTTCTTCTAATAATATAAATAATACTAATAGCCCTCTCTCTTCCCCTAGTTCCCAACCCTTCGTTCGAGTGCGAAATGGAGCCCCATTGAGAAAAGCAAAGACTTGTCTACCAGTAATAAGAAGCAATAAGTTTTCTGTTTTAGGTTTCGAAGATGCTGATGAACCGGAAATACGACTCGTTGGCGATTCCATTGTTCGAGGGCAGCTCGAGGAATTCTGTGGGAGAAACCCTCGTCGTAGGCGCCGTTACTGCTACCCTGGTGCAAGGGTGGAGGATATAACTAATAGTGTTGACCATTTTACAGACGGTACCACCGAGGACACAACGTATGTTATTCATGTCGGTACTAATAACGTTTTAAATTCTAGATCGGAAGAACTGCTGGCTAGGTACAGGGACTTATTAGAGCGACTAAAGGAGAAAACTAATAAGATTGTTTTAACAGGTATACTTCCTCGAATTATCCAACGTAACGATTTCTACAGCAAGGCGACCTATATTAACAATAACCTAAAGTCTCTTTGCCAACAGGAAGGAGTGCATTTTGCGAATTTTTGGAACAGTTTCTACGGCAGGAGGGACTTGTTCCTCGAAGATGGACTTCATCTTAATGACGTTGGAGCTGCGCGTTTAGGAAGACTATTTCATAATACTGTCTCTTCTTTTCAGGCTGCCGTAACTCGAACGGTCCCAGCGTAAATTCCACAAATTTCCCCTGCGCTCGCGAAGGTGTCGCAATTACAAACAATTTGAAGGTTCTATCCTTAAATGCTCGTAGCCTACGAAATAAAATAAAAATTTTTTTCTTTAATTGCTTGTAAAGACTATGATTTAATTGCGATAAATGAATCGTGGCTTAGCACTGAAACACGTGACTTTGTAGGGGAGTATCAAATTAAAGGTTATAGACTTTTTGTTAAAAACAGAATAGGTAGGCGAGGAGGCGGTGTTATGTTGTATATCAAAGATAATATTGCGAACGTTATAGAAGTAAAGCACTCAATTCCAGAACCGATAGATTCGACTATAGCAGAACTTAAATTGAACGATTTCAAACTTCTTGTTGCGGTTATATATAGGCCCCCTAATCAAACAGCTGATACGGACGAAGCGTTATATCGTGAACTAAAGAATAATCGGTAGTGAGCAGGCTTTAGTTATGGGTGACTTTAATTGCGCCAACGTGAATTACGATACAATGCAGGGAGACGCGGAAGGTAATCGTTTAGTTAATTTTCTCGAGGATAGCTTTCTTATTCAAAAGGTTGGGGAACCTACGAGGTTGGACAGTATTTTAGATTTAGTAATAACTACGGATGATAGGCTAATTACTGATCTTCAAGTAATAGAACCGTTAAGCAATAGCGATCACAATATGGTAGAGTTTGTCCTCTCAGTAAGTCACTCGAAACCAACTAACTCGACTAAAATTCCTAACTTCCAGCACGCAGACTTTAGTAAATTTCGAAATAAATTGTCACACGTCAATTGGGAAAACGTATGGGGAACTCCAACGCAAAACTAATGTGGGAATCGTTCGAAACAGTATTTAGGACTATAAATGAGGAATGTGTACCGTACAAAATTAAGCGTGCGAAAGTAAACAACAAGCCCTTGTGGTTTACTTCTAGAGTAGGAGACATTATAAAGAGTAGAGATAGGGCTTATAGGCAATATAAGTGCGATAAAGACAATTTGTTGTTACGAAACAACTACATATCTCTAGGCGTGAAGCGAAAAGTGTAATAAAAAAGTCCAAGCGCGAATTTGAAATCTCCATAGCTCGTGACGGTAAAGAAAACCCCAAGCGATTCTTTCAATACGTCAATAATAGAAATCCAGTAAAAAGTGTCTTGGGGCCTTGAAAAATGTAAACGGAGATCTAGTTTCTGAAAACAAGGAAATGGCTACCTTGCTAAACGAATTTTTTACGTCAGTTTTTACTATAGAAGATGTAACGAATATCCCTACGGTCATAGACATAATACCTTTTGATAATGGTAATATTTTGGATAATATCGTGGTTAGTGAAGGGGAAGTAATGCGCTATATTGATAAAATGAAAACGCGTAAATCACCGGGGCCGGATTCCATATATCCCATACAACTAAAAGAATTAAAAGATAGCATTGTTGTGCCGCTAACAAAGATTTTTAATGCGTCTATTTCTGAGGGTGCGTACCAGATAATTTCAAGTTAGCAAACGTAACACCTATCTTTAAGAAAGGCGATAAAGGTGCGGCGGGAAATTATAGGCCAATCAGTTTAACGTCTGTTGTAGGTAAGCTACTGGAATCAATAATTAGGGATCGTATAGTCGAACACTTAGAAGTGCATAAACTAGTTAGAAATACGCAGCACGGTTTTAGGCGAAACAAATCTTGCTTAACTAATCTTTTAGAATTTTTCCAAAGCGTGGTTGACGTTTACGATAGACATCGGGCGGTTGATGTAGTGTATTTAGATTTTCAAAAAGCGTTTGACACCGTGCCGCACAAAAGACTCATTGAAAAAACTAAGGCTCATGGAATCAGGGGTGTAGTAATAAATTGGCTAGAAGAGTGGTTGCGAGGTAGGAAACAGAGGGTGGTCGTTGATGGAGCGGAGTCGTGTTGGGCTAATGTAGCGAGTGGCGTTCCTCAGGGTTCTGTATTGGGCCCCTTGCTTTTTCTTATATATATTAACGATTTAGATGTCGGCCTAGTCAGTACAGTTTCAAAGTTTGCGGATGACACGAAGCTGGGTGGTAGGGCGATTAATGACGAAGATAGAGGTAAAATTCAGGAAGATCTGAATAAAATCGTTGATTGGTCAGTCACATGGCAAATGAGATTTAACGTTGATAAGTGCAAAATTTTGCATATAGGTTCGCGTAACGGTAATTTTGCGTATAGTATGTCAGGGAAAGATTTAACAAGCGTAGAGCAGGAAAAAGATTTAGGAGTTATAGTCACTGGTGATTTAAAAGTAGCGAAACAAAGTACAGCAGCGGTCAATAAGGCGAACAAAGTGTTAGGTTTTATAGCTCGAAATTTTGAGTACAAATCGCGCGATATTATAGTTCCTCTTTATAAATCATTAGTTAGACCCCATTTGGAGTACGCGGTCCAATTTTGGAATCCGCATATGCGCAAAGATATAGACAAAATCGAAAGAGTTCAAAGACGAGCAACTAAGATGATTCCGTCGCTTAGGTCAAAGTCGTACGAGGATAGGCTTAAGGAGTTAAAATTGACAACACTCGAGACTAGGAGGTTAAGGGGTGATCTAATCCAGGTTTTCAAAATTATGAATGGGTTCGATAACGTAGATAGAGATAGCTTTTTCGAAATATCTCAATATAATAGGACTAGAAATAACGGGTGTAAGTTGACAAGTAGAAGGTTCGAGACAGCAGTTGCGAAAAACTTTTTTACGCATAGAATAGTAAATAGCTGGAATAGTTTGCCGGTAGAAGTAATTAGTAGCACGTCTATAAACATGTTTAAAAATCGATTAGACGCATATGTTGATAGATTGGGTATAGTTTAAGGTAGTAAAATTAAGGCTTTGTGGTGATAGATCCCACAGCTCAACACAAGTGTTGTGGGATATAGGGAGGCAGCGTCTTGGGTTAGGGGATACTCTCTGTCCTTACACACCCCATTTAAAGAGATTCCTCTGCCGAGCGGTGCCCCCCATAGTACTGTGAGGTATTGAAAAACTCATGATCTTCACTTGCCCCACAAACACCTTTAAATGGGAGACCCAAAATGGGTGCACACACATTTCTACATTACTGTACAGTCTTTACAGCCACACCTACACTTTTCCTCCTAAGTATATATATTGTAATGTATATGGTTGTAAATTTTGACTTGGTCCGCAATCGATATGGACCGTGACTTATTTTTCGTTGGCAAGGTACTAGTATTGATGGATACCGTAATGAAATTGACTGGATTCTTTGGATCTGATATATTTGCATGTCGGTTATAAATAGATATAGAGTGTAACATATTTGTGGATAGTAGTCTATTATGACTTGATCCTCTGGATCCAGAGATTCTATCTTTAGTTTTAAATCGATAATTAATTAGTTTTTAATTGATAATTATTTAGTTTTGCAAAAATTGGTCGTTGCGAATGTACAGGCAGTTGTTACATAAATTTCTTATGTTCTTGTGGTTCGGAACCCATGTAAAATTGTAGGTCCCCTTCGCCACCACGGAGGACATACACAATACACAATTACGAACACAGTTAGGTAGACCAGCCATGAGTGGATCCTAGGGTCTTTGTTGGTGTGAAACATTATAACATCTAAATGTTATTTATCCAATTCACCCACTGTACATATTCTAATGCTTGAGCACCGAGTAAATACTCCCGGATTCCACCCAAATTCGTGTACATACTTGCTTGAATTTTTAATTTTCATTTATTTGAACCGCCCTAATATATATATATATATATATATATATATATATATATATAGAGAGAGAGAGAGAGAGAGAGAGAGAGAGAGAGAGAAATATATGCGCCTCGGTTGTGGTTAGCGTCGCTGACTACGAATCCATCGGCACCGGGATCGAGACCCGGTGACAGCAGGCGGCGCGCAGCAAACCCAGCTGTTCATCCTTCCACACAAAGAAATTGGTTGGCAGATAAATGGGCACCCTGGGTACCCTAGTGGCTAAGACGTTGGGTTGCTGGTGGGGCGTGGTTCGGATTCCACGTTAAACTGTTGGTCTAAAATGGAGTGACAAGCTTGACCTTTGTTAGAATGAACAATTCGGGCGGAAGCAAAACCAAGGTTAACCAAGGTTATATAGGGTGATCCAATTAAAACGCAACCCAGTTCAATACAATAATATTTTCTGTGTTGCATTTTACTGTAAATGGATCGCCCTGTATGTACTGTATGTACCTTCCTACTTTCTCTGTACTCAATTTCATTCCGAAGTTGGATATTGTGTATATGTTCGCAACGACCTAACTTGCTTTCGTATTCCCGAACTTAAACCCTCCGAATTCTACACCCTCTGTCTACGGCTAACATGTCAACCTCAAACTAAATGCATCTGCGCTGTCTATCTTTCTCCTAATTCTACTGACTATCCAAAACTCTTTGACTACCTCTACCTCACTTCCAAAATGGAATACATTCTATCGCACTCTTCTTTCACCGAAATCTCCATTTTAGGTTTCGGGATTTCGATGAAACCTTTGCTATTGCGCTAGACATATCTTTTGATAGAGTTTGACACAAATCTTTAATCTCCAAAATGCCCTCCTTCAGTTTCTAGCCTTCTATCTGTGTCCCCATCTCTAATTTCCTTTTTGGCCGATCTACAGCTGCGGTTGTAGATGGCCATTGTTCTTCTCCTAAAGCTATTAACAGTGGTGTTCCTCAGGGTTCTGTCCTGTCACCCACTCTTTCCCTTTTATTTATTAATGATCTTTTAATTCGCACTTCCTCTCCTATCTACTCCTATGCCGATGATTTCACTCTTCACTTCTCCACCCCCTTCCCAAAGCGTCCCTTTCAAGTCACTCCATGATTCACGTAGGCTTGCCCTAATGACGTGACTTTTTGAACGTGCGCCGGCAGACTGACGAAGGATACGAGAGTTTTCATAAGCCAAGATGTGAAGTGATGTTCAAGGTCGCTTGCCTATGGTCGAAAATAATAAACGGGTTGTTTAAAGTTGAGATGCGACCAAGGGAAATCTTGTGTCGGCCTGGGACGAGTGAATGCCTGGTGTAAGAGACGCTGAAGACAAACAAAATAGGGTCGCGGGACAGGTACTGAGAACGTTCAAAAGAAGGGACAAAAAAGTAATGATTCCCCTGCTGAAAACACTGATATACCAAAACTTGAATACTGCTCAGTCTTGACGTCTGCATATTAAAAGGAAGAAATTAATAAACGAAGAAATTCAAAGAAATTTCACAGCCGAGATTGATGGCTGCAAAGAACTCAACTACTGGGAGAGACTTCTTAAATAAAATCTATATTTATTGGAAAGGAAGGAGATACACACACACCATAATTTACACGTGTAAAATAATAGAAAAAATGGTACCTAACCTCAAGCTGAACCTAGTAACCATCTAAACAACAATGGAAAATAGGAAAAGTAGAATGTGTAGGTTTCCCAAACTAAAGTAACTCGTTCCTCCATCAGGCCGGGCCTAGAGGTGTGGTCACCAGCTTGACCTTAGTGTGAAGAGAGACCAACGTACGGAACTGCTATGAGGTTACATAACTTTCAACCTTTCAAATGTTCCGTGGTTAAACAGTCTTGGTCCTCTCACAATAAAACTATTTTCCTTCAGGGTGAGGATGTTCCCTGTCTATCCTTTAATTTGGGAACACGACGCAGTCTTCCTTTTCTACTTTCCACTGTTGTCTGGGGGGTTATGGGGTTCAAAGTAAGATTACGGGCTAGTTTCTCCATTATTTTCCAAGTGTAAATAATGGTGTATCTCTCTCTTCCCAGTGAATATAGGTTTAATTCACGTAACCTTTCCCAATAATTTAGTTTTTTTACACCCATTGGTCTTTGCTGTGAAGCTTCTCTGAATCCCTTCTAGCTGATTAACGTCTTCTTTTTCACATGGGCATGTTTGGACCAAGCGGTATTCCAACTTGGGTATGATCACTGTTTCAACAGAGGAATCATTATATTCCTATCCCTCCATTTACAGGTTCTCAGTATCTGCAGTTATTTTCTTTGCTCTGTTTACTGCTATCTTATTGTGTGTTTCAAATTTCGCGTCATCAGTCATTATAACTCATAAATCTTTGGCTTTAGAATTTCTCTGAATTTCCTGTCCATTTAGGGTATATAGTGGACAGGACAAAATTAAAAAATCGACTTTGAACGGCGTTTTTTGTTAATAACTGGCACCCATGCTAAATCAATGTACCTGTGGGTGAGGAATAAAATGCAGGTGGATGCCACTCTCGCTTTTGGCTTTGAAGGTCATTTTCGAGGTGAAACTGTGCAAAAAAATTATATTTTCTAATTTTAATTTAAAAAAAATATATTCTGAGCCAATTGGTTTGACCAAATGTTTCATTTTTCCACACTTAGTGATAAAGAAGTATGATAACACGCGCTTATTCCATCCGAATTACCAACTCAAGGTCAAATTCAAGTTAATCACGACCGAAATTATGCTAAAAATTTGCGATTTTTTATTTTAATTGTCGAAAAAAAAATTGAGCAAGTCTGTCTGTCAAAACAATTTATTTTAACATGATTAGTGCCTAATAAGTTTGATGGCATGAATTAAGTACTCACAGTAACAGAATTATCACAACTAAATCACAAAGCAGTAAATATAGCCCCATAACTATACAATTTACATACTAGTAACATCTGCAAGTTCACGTTTCTTGATGAACAGCACCGAAATGCTGCACTGACAGTCACAATTGTGTGGATTGCAATCACTTAAGAACAGAGTTATTAGTTCCTTACAGCACATTCCAGCTTCTCTCGATTTCAGCCCGGAAGAGAGACATAGATCTACAGTACTGTCCAGCTGGGTTACAGCAACCGCTGTCGTCACAACCACAAGCTGTTGTACACTTCATCCTTTTCCCGAAACAGTTGCATCTAGCTATCTTGCACTTTTTCTTGCAACCACAAGCAACAAGCTCCAGGCAGGTTTCAGGGATTGTAGGAAGTCTTGTCCACACTGGTAGGAGGCTCCCATCTTCCAACTTCCAGGCTGAAGTGTCCACCGGATCTTCAACACCTACGTGCTCTTTGTCAGCCTGGAGCCATATTTTGGCCTGATAGTTCGCCCGCTTAGCGTGGAGCTCCAGGGCATCCTTTGTCGGTGGGAGCATTTCCAGAGTCTTCTTGGCCTTCCCAAAAAGGTGAACTCTGGCGTCATCAACTGTGTGTTGTTCCGGGGTGCCATACAAATGAGACACAAACTTCTCAACATCTACGATATCCCCATCTCTACCACTGGCGTGCAGCAGGAGTGGGTGGTCACTGAACACCTTCCAACACTTCTTTTTTTCATGACCACTGAAGGACGAGACTGTGTCACACCAGGTCAAAGTGTGGAAGCTGACCAGGTTGTCCCTGACTGGAGGCGACAAACTCTTGAATACATCGTGCACGGGGTAGCATTTTCGGTTCTTGGCCGTTCCGCACAGCATCCACACTTCAGCGACCTTGGTGCAAACGAAGTGAATCAGCAACACCATTACATCAGTATCTCTGCACACTACCAGTATTCGTTCATAGCCCTGGGACGCTGCATCACATGAGTGAAGGATGAGCCTGGTGTCCGTCTCTTCACGGTTGCTATGCAGTGGAACGTCATGTCGCCTGGTTTACAGTACTTCAGTGAAGACACCCCCTGTCACCAGCTGACATCTTTCTTGAAGATCTCTGCCCTTCTCAGTGATGACGTTAGACAGAAACAAGGCTAGGTCAGCCTTGTTTGTATCCAGGGCCATGAAGTTTTTCTACACTTCAGGCAGTGGAACTTGTGGGCCATCAATGACTTTTCGAATCGGTTTCTTCTTGCTTGCGCGCTTTGTCCCGGTAACTGCTTTAATCGATTATTCCCCTGCGTACGGATCAAAGATGACATCACCTCTTGTTGTGTGTTCATTGAAATAACTCGGCACGGCCTTGAAGAACACTTCAGTATAGTCGCACTCATTTTCAGGCCCTTGCTGCTCCTCTGACACCGCTTGTTTTCTAGTACGTCTTTCAAATGTCACCAAACATGCCAGATGATAGCAGCCTTCAACAGCAATCACATTACTCACCGCTGACAACGGTATGCTCATGACAGGGTCGTGTTTGGCACGCTGGATCAAGTCATCTGACTTCTCCATTGTCTCCACCCTGTGCAGTTTCTTTGTGATCTTCTTTTGGCAAAACATGCAGAGGGTCCAGTCAATCACTGGTGCTGAACGTCTACGCTTTGGGGGAAAAGCCTGAGAGCCTGCACTTTTTGTGGTCGCTGATGCACCCATGGTCTGCTGCTGACTTCGCAGCCCTTGAGTTTGCCTTCAGAGGTGAATAAAGAGTAGCATGATTTATGCAACTTGAGTTCCAGTGCATTGAAATCATCCTTGGAATGACTTTCCAGTCTTTGTAAAACATCAAGACAGTAGGTATCTCCCAGGTTCTCTCTCTCATCGCCCACAGTCATAGTTCTTGCTTTTCCTTCTGCTGATGCTGTGCGCAGGTCACCAGCGCTGCTTTGGCAGAAGAAGCAACAGTCCTCACTGACATCCTGACGTTTCCTCTTGCGCTTGATGACAGCTACAGGGTCCATTGCTGATGAACCCCCTATCTACAAAGACAAGTGGGAATGGCAGTATGTAGTAGCCACAGATATATTGAAACAATTCGAAACATACCTATCCTTTAGCAGTATTATTATTATTTTACCAGCTGGCACTGTCTGCACTCTTTTAATTGCATATACCAAACCAATGTCTGGCCAGGCAGTGCATTGAAAATATTCAACATGTGAAAATATGCTATTACTTGTACTATGGTAGTAGTAGGCACATGCGCACCTCACCCAGCATGCTAAATGTAGTTTCAATGGAAATAAAGACATTCAGAGTCATAGTTACATTCAATTATTATCCATAAAATCACAAAAATATGCTTTGTGCTAATGATACACCTTTAAAAACGTTACATACAGCCACCACTGACATGCAAAAATTCGGAATTTTTCAGAATTTGACTTTTGTAACCATGTATGGGACCTTCAAACCCAAAACTGAGAGTGGCATCCACCCACACCTTGTTTGGCATCCTCAATACTACTTATCTAAGGTGGGTGCCTGCTATTAACAAAAAACGCCGTTAAGTTTTTTTCTAGAGGACTTTTCAATTTTTGGCCGGCCCACTAATAGTATTCCATGGATTTTAGGCCTTCCTTTTTTTTCGTACCTTAACAGCTGAAGTTCCTCAGTGTTAAATTTCATATTGTTGTCTTCCGCCCACTTGTAGATTCTGTTCATGTCTGTTTGTAGAGATCCTATATCCTTTGGATTTCTTATTTTTCTACTGATCTTTGTGTCACGGCAAGGGATGTTACTGTGCTGTCTCTGGTAACGTCCTCATCTATGTCAGTTAGCATGATTATGAAGAGTAATGGAGCTAATACAGTTCTTTGTGGTACTGAGCTGAGGGCCTCTGATTCTGATGAAGATATTCCTTGAACTGTAACCACTTGCCGGCGCTCATTAAGGATATTATATATCCATTTTCCTACTTTTCCTGTTATTTCCATATATTTCAGTTATGTATTATGATTCCATAGTCACACTTGTCGAACGCTTTGGCAAAGTCTGTGTATATTACATCATAGTTTTCATTACTTTCAAGTGCATCGATAATGTTGTTGTTGTGTTCCATTAGTTGTGATAGGCATGATCTGCCTGACCGAAATCCATGTTGGTTATTTAATTTTTTTTGAGTTTCCAAAAAGTCAGATTTTTTCTCAAACTATTCTTTCAAATATTTTAGTGAGATGAGATGTAAGCGACACTGGCCTATAGTTTTGGGCCTTGGATCGATCTCCTCCTCTATATATTTGAACTATGCTCGCTCTCTTCAGGATGCCCGGTATTTCTCCCGTGTCTAGTGATCGCCTCCCTATCCAATATAGGGGTTCAGCGATTGCATTCTTGCAATTTTTGATCAGTGTGGCATTCTGTGTGTCCGGTCCTGCCGCCGAATGTGCTTTTAGTCTCCCTATAGCTTGTATAATATCATCTGTCGTAAAGTCGAAGTCTGTTATACTTTCCCCTTGTAGTTCTTCTTCAAAGAACGCGTTTCTATCGCATATCAGTGTCAGTTTTTGGGATACTGAAGATGATTCGTACTGAGCTCTTAATATTTCAGATACTTCTTTTAGATCATCGGTTAAAACATTGTTTTCATTTTTCAAAGGTCGATAGTCGCGTGATTTTTCGACTTCCTTTTTGCAAAATTATAGAACTACTTTGAGTTAACCTTTATCGCTTCTTTAGCGTCGTCGTCTTTTTTTGCATACTTCTCAATCAAGTCCTGTATGTCGTAATCTATACTCTGCAGTTCATCATTTAATATTTTCTGACGTTGTTGTCTTTCCAATTACATAATTTTGCAGTCATTCTTTCTCTTTCCTCCATTTTTGGGACATATCTTTCTACAATTTCCAGCGTCTTCTCCTCTAAGGTCATAAGCATCTCCTCCGTTGTCTTGGCCTTGAAGATGGTTTTCCAATCGATTGTTTCCATACTGGATGCAACACCTTCCCAGTTTATAGTTTTGAAGTGAAAATTAAAAATTTCGAATCTCTCTCTCGCTCTCTCTATATATATATATATATATATATATATATATATATATATATATATATATATATATATATATATATATATATATATACAGGGCGTCCCAAAAAAATGTATACACACTTTAACAGCTGATAGCTCAATTGATGTTTCTTTCTTTCCAAGTTAAACCCATTAGAATTAATAATGGCAGTCAGACTAAGCTTTGAACAAAGGAAATTCATTCTAAAATGCTACTGGAAGTGTGAAAACGCAGTTGAAGTGCAAAGACAGTTTAGGAGGGAGTTTCAAACAGATCCACCAACGCGACTTACCATCACTCGAATTAGAGATAAGTTTGAAGCCGATGGAACTGTTCAGAATGTCCACAAGAAGCGTTCCGGAAGACCACGGACATCGACAAGCCCCACAAAGCAAGAAAGAGTACTGGAAACGTATCACCAAAGTCCAAGAAAATCTGTGCGGCAAGCGAGTCGTGAGGTAGGAATTTCAGAATCGTCTGTCCAACGCATTTTGAGCGCTGTCAATGGAAAAGTTACAT